>VONZ01001713.1:0-106638 GCA_012976165.1 Labeo catla
AGAACTGGCTAATCATGCTAGAAACATGGTAGCGACATGCTAGCAACATGCTAGTCATGCTAGAAACATGGTAGCAACATGCTAGCAACATGCTAGTCATGCTAGAAACATGCTAGCGACATGCTAGTCATGTTAGAAACATGCTAGCGATATGCTAATCATGTTAGAAACATGCTAGGAACTTTGCTAATCATGCTAGAAACATGCTAGCGACATGCTAGTCATGTTAGAAACATGCTAGTGACATGCTAATCATGTTAGAAACATGCTAGCAACTTTGCTAATCATTCTAGAAACATGCTAACAAAATGCTAATCATGTTAAAAACATGCTAGCGACATGCTAGTCATGCTAGTGACATGCTAATCATGCTAGAAACATGCTAGCGACATGCTAGTCATGCTAAAAACATGCTAACGACATGCTAGTCATGCTAGAAACATGCTAGCAACATGCTAATCATGCTAGAAACATGCTAGCGACATGCTAGTCATGCTAAAAACATGCTAGCAACTTTCCTAATCATGTTTGAAACATGCTAGCAACTTTCTAATCATGTTAGAAACGTGCTAGCAACATGCTAATAATACTAGAAATGTGCTAGCAACATGTTAATCATGCTAGAAACATGCTAGCAACTTTGCTAATCATGCTAGAAACATGCTAACGACATGCTAATCATGCTAGAAACATGCTAGCGACATGCTAATCATGCTAGAAATATGCTAGTGACATGCTAGTCATGCTAAAACATGCTAGCGACATCCTAGTCATGCTAGAAAAATGCTAGCAACTTTCCTAATCATGTTAGAAACATGCTAGCAACTTTCTAATCATGTTAGAAACGTGCTAGCAACATGCTAGTAATGCTAGAGATGTGCTAGCAACATGTTAATCATGCTAGAAACTTTAAAACTTCAAACTTTAAAACTTCAAACTATTTCAGACTGAAAACCATCCAAACTTAAAACTTTTTAAAACTTTTTAACTTTTTAAACTTTTTAAACTTTTTAAACTTTTCAAACTTTTCAAACTTTTTAAACTTTTCAAACTTTTTGAACTTTTTAAACTTTTCAAACTTTTTAAAACTTTCTGGTCCGACTTTCTCAAGCCAACTTAAAGTTTGTCTTGACGAACTTTTTTATCTAGTTTTAATGTATTATCTTAATTATGAACACTCTAGTTTGTAGTGCAAACATTTTACCGTTTACTGCACATTGTTATTCTTCTCCTTACATCCCTATAACAGCTAAGGAACCAGAAGTCTCACCCATAGTTTTTTCTTCCACGTTGAAGAATAAGGTGGATAAAAATCTGGATAAATATTTTGTTGTAAATTTCAATCTTTCTGCTTCATAACTTCACATTTTGCATCATTTTGCATCATTTAAACAACCTGCAGATTGATTTTGCATTTACTTTTGGTAGACCTTTTTCCAAAGCAACTACTTCAGTCATTTTATCGTTATGCACGATCCCTGGGAATCCAGGGGTCCCACAACCTTGCGCTTTCATTTCACATTTTACTTTGGGACCAGTTGGTTGACAGTAATTGCAAAAAAAATCATTTGGAGAAAAAAGCATTAGAATTAGGTTTTATTTGTACATTTTTATTTATTTTAATAATATTTATTATAATTTTAGAAACTTTGTTATGTGTGTTTATCATTTTTATTAGTTTCTATTTTTAAATATTGCTATTTAATTTAAATTTTTATTTCAGTTTAAATAATTCAAGCAATTCATGGCAACTTTTTTTAGTTTTAATTTATTTTAATAATATACATTATAATTTTGCTGTGTGCGTTGAGCATTTTTAATAGTTTTTATTTTTAAATATACTATGTAATTTTAATGTATTTTTATTTCAGTTTTAGTTTTTATTTATTTCAAGTTAGTAATAGTATATTTAAAAATAAAACTATTAAAAACGCTCAACACGCAGCAAAATTGCTACAATTTAATAAATATTATTAAAATAAATAAAAACTAAAAAAAGTTGCCTTGAATTGCATTAAGTTAAAGCCCTAAAATACATCTAAAATTTAAGTTAGTAATTTTAGGGCTTCAACCTAATGCAATTCAAGGCCACTTTTTTTAGTTTTCATTTATTTTAATAATATTTATTATAATTTTAGCAATTTTGCTGTGTGCGTTGAGAATTTTTAATAATTTTTATTTTTAAATATACTATTTAGTTAAAATATATTTTATTTCAGGTTTAGTTTTTATTCATTTGAAGTTCGTAATAGTATATTTAAAAATAAAAACTATTAAAAACACTCAACACACAACAAAATTGCTAAAATTTTAATAAATATTATTAAAATAAATAAAAATGAAAAAAGTTGCCTTGAATTGCATTAAGTTAAAGCCCTAAAATACATCTCAACTTTAAGTTAGTAATATTTTGCTGTGTGCGTTGAGAATTTTAAATTTGATTTTTAAATATACTATTTAGTTTTAATTTATTTTTATTTCAGTTTTAGTTTTTATTTCAAGTTAGTAATTTCAAGTTTTTATTTCAAGTTAGTAATCTATTTAAACAATATTTTAAATAGATTTAGTTTTAGTTAACAATAATAACCCTGCACAAAAAACACTTTTATTTTATTTTATTTATGTGCATGAAATGCAGTAACTTTCAAGCTTTTTATAATGTTGCTTAAAGGATTAGTTCACTTCCAGAGAAAAATCCTGGAATGTTTTCTTCAAAAACCTTAATTTGTTTTTGACTGAAGAAAAAAAGACATGAACATCTTGGGGGTTACAAGGGGGTAAGTAAATTATCAGGAAATGTTAATTCTGGAAGTGAACTAATCCATTAAGTGCATGTAATTGTATCTACATTGTGTGCATGTTTTCTTGCATTTTGCTTGTTTTACACTAAATCGAATCCTCTTTGAATGCAGTATCTCTAGTAATCATACGGCACTTGCGGAAGTATGTAAACAAATTACAATAAATAACCGTCTGATTTGCTTGTCTCCACAATCTCCACAACCCTGTGTCAGCATCGGACACGTGGAGAGAAAGAGAGCTATGGAAAGAAGGATGGAGAGAGAAAGAGAAGAACATTTTCTGCTCTACCTGAGAATAAGGAATAATGAAGTGTGTCTGGGCAGTAAAACGACCCAGCGCTAAACTGATGAGTTTAACCCAGCACCGAGAGTGGCAGTAAACATGACAAATGCCGGCTATTGATTTAAAGCTTAATTACTGCATGCAGCGCTGACAAAACCCGTCTGATGCACCTCTGAAATGTAAATGGGACAAATTACACTTCATTGGCCATAAGAAACTGATGGTGTCTGCACTTTGCATCCTACTGCTTTTCTACTCACTGAGCGTCTGACTTCATCAAGTAAACAAGCTACATGAGAATATGATGAGGGGAGAGAAAAAAAAAACCCAATTCAGCTTGTGAGGAAGTCACAGCGGAGTGTGTCCGCAAGTGAAAGTTACATTTAACACATCTCGACTGATCGTGAAAGGAAATGCACAAGTGTTTATGGTTACAACTGTCATGAGGTTATAATCTGTGCTGTAAGTCAACACAAAAACCCTGTTTACTCGCTTTATTCACGTATCAATTAATTGGTGCTAGTTTTTCCAAAGGATTTTTTTTAGTATGTAATAATTTGTTGCCTTTTTCTATTGAATATGCTGTTTAACTCAGAAATATGTTACACTATGAAAATAAAATGGGTTGTAAACATATTTATAAAGGTAAATTTGACACTGACCTTAATGCAGCCAGGAATGCAAAGGTCATGGCATTGATTCCCGGAGAATATGCGGATAAAACAGTTGCTTTGGATAAAAATATCTGCCAAGTACAGATATCTTAAGAATTTAAGGGGGAACATGTGGTCCAAGAAAGATGCAATTATAATTGCAAATTTATTATATATAAAATCCAGATGGGACTAATAAAGATAAACGCATTTTTTAAATGTTGGTTATCAAAATAGCATTCATATAATTGTTTTATATTTATTAAAATAATGTCAAAATCTCTCTTTCTCTTTCTCTCTCTCTCTCTCTCTATATATATATGACAAATTTATTTTTCTTACTCTACCACTAAATTCTTTTCTGATTTTATTAAAATGTTCACTATCATATTTTATGCATAAACCTCACAAAATTTGCAAAAATAGAACAGACAAAAGGGAAAACAATTAATTAAAAAATAAATGTATAAATGTTTTATATAAATAGCATTCATTAAATTATTTTATATTTATATATTTATTATAATGTCCAAAGAAATATAAAGGTCTAAAATAAATATTTAAAACAAAAAAGCAAATTTGAAAATCAACCTATAGCATATATGTACAAATATAAATATATATTTTATTTTTAAATATATTATTTTCCTTAATCTACCACTAATTTGTTCTTTTCTCATTTTATTAAAATGTTCATTATCATATTTTATGGATAAACCTCACTAAATTTGCCTTATATGGAACAGACAAAAGGGGAAAAACTAAATAAAAAAATAAATGTATAAATGTTTTTTCTTATGTTAGTTATATAAATAGCATTCATTAAATTATTTTATATTTATATAATTATTATAATGTCAAAAGAAATACAAAGGTCTAAAATAAATATTTAAAACAAAAACAGCAAAACGGAAAATCAACCTATAGCATATATGTATAAATATAAATATATATTTTATTTTTAAATATAATATATTATTTTTCTTAATCTACCACTAATTTGTTCTTTTCTTATTTAATGAAAATGTTCAATATCGTATTTTATGCATAAACCTCACTAAATTTCCCTTATATGGAACAGACATAAGGGGAAAAAATAAATAAAAAAATAAATGTATAAATGTTTTTTCTTATGTTAGTTATATAAATAGCATTCATTAAATTATTTTATATTTATATAATTATTATAATGTCAAAAGAAATACAAAGGTCTAAAATAAATATTTAAAACAAAAACAGCAAAACGGAAAATCAACCTATAGCATATATGTATAAATATAAATATATATTTTATTTTTAAATATAATATATTATTTTTCTTAATCTACCACTAATTTGTTCTTTTCTTATTTAATGAAAATGTTCAATATCGTATTTTATGCATAAACCTCACTAAATTTCCCTTATATGGAACAGACATAAGGGGAAAAAATAAATAAAAAAATAAATGTATAAATGTTTTTTCTTATGTTAGTTATATAAATAGCATTCATTAAATTATTTTATATTTATATAATTATTATAATGTCAAAAGAAATACAAAGGTCTAAAATAAATATTTAAAACAAAAAAGCAAAACGGAAAATCAACCTATAGCATTCATTAAAATTACTTTATATTATATTTTTATTATAATGTCAAAAGGCATATAAAGGTCTAAAATAAATATTTAAAACAAAAAGCAAATCTGAAAAATCAACCTATATATATATATATATATATATAAACATTTACTTATACATTTATTTTTACAATTGTTCTTTTCTTGTTTTATTAAAATGTTCATTATCATATTTTATGCATAAACCTTACTAAATGTACCTTATATGGAAGTCTGTTTCTACCTCAGACAAAGGGGAAAAAATTATAAATAAAACAAAACAATGAAATAAATAGACAAAAAATATATTAATAAAAATAAAACCAGTAATTGTGCAAAATTTTGAAATAACAAATAGTCATTGGTAACATACGGTGTAAGTGCGTGAAATATAAATTTCAGTTCGATGAAATAAAGTAAATCCCAATTGAGACAATTAAAGTTTTGCAATATTGGGGAAAAAAACATCTGACAATGAGTCAAAATTATGTGGGGAAAAAAATCAATTATTTTTTTTTTTTTTTTTTAATGTTCACTTCTTTCCAATAAACAAAGAAAAAAAAACAGTGTACTCTAAAAACAAAAAGCCTTTTTCTAATAAGCATGCCCCTCTCATCTAAAACACATGACGCTGCGGTCGTCATCCGCTGTTGTGCGTCACTATCCATATTTCCTATGTTCATTAACATCTCATGACTGTGACGTCCCGACGACGCGCCTCAGGTCAATCGAAGGCACTCTGACACAATCTCTCTTTGTTGGAAATGTTAAAAGTCGAAACGTTTCTGTTGGGCGATGAATCTTTGTGCTGCTTTATTGTTTCCTGTGAGAAGTCTAAAGAGACTCTCTGCTCTGCTGCCCTGCAGCAAGTTAATGGCAGACTGGCTCTATGAGGGAGGACTTTTAATTCGGCTCCTGTCTCGCACCAACAACTTGTTTGGAGTTTGCTGCTTCTGCGCGCATGGCGGATTAAGCCCCATTGCCTTTTCTTGTTTTGAACTAATGCATTCTTGATCACCGTTTAATGAAACTATATACCACATGGCGATTTCACATTAGATAAGCCATGTGAGACTTTCATCAGGCGCCGGGCTCTGACTGAGGCCATAATCCCGAAACTCAACTCCCCCAATAAATAGCTTTTCCCTCCGAAAATGAAGTGATAATACGTGGGTTTCATGCAAAACATAACATATTATCTCTGACAGAAAATTATAAGAGCTTTCATCAAATTATTAGTGGAAATGTTCATAGAGGTGTAATACTAAATGGCGGAGATTTCAGAGCAAAGGTGCTTGAAACATTAAGGATTTCATTTGTGCATGTCAGAAGACACACAAACAGACGATATTAATGCACTGATTGTGTTTTAAAACATAAACTCTTTTCGGGACGTAAAAGTCTTCACAAATCGCCTGAAATCGCAGAAATCTTTGCAAGTTCAATGGGACATTTGGTCTAAGAAAAGACATTTTAATTACAAATGTATTTAGAAATAGGCTCAGCTGTTAAACTGTCAACTTGAGATTTGAATCCGTGGTGGAAGGAAGTAGTTCTGCACAAAAGAGAGCTTTTAAAGACACTCTGTGGTTGTTTTTTTATGTATTTACACACTTGTGCTGTCAAACTGTTGTGTAAACGCAATATCTCATAATTGCTTATATACAGTTGAGGTCAAAAGTTTACATACACCTTGCAGACTCTGCTAAATGTTCATTATTTTACCAAAATAAGAGGGGTCATACAAATGTTATTTTTTATTTAGTACTAACCTGAATCAGATATTTCACATAAAAGACATTTACATATAGTCCACAAGAGAAAATACTAGTTGAATTTATAACAATGACTCCATTCAAAAGTTTACATACACTTGATTCCTAATACTGTGTTATTACCTGAATGATCCACAGCTGTGTTTTTTTCTTTCAGTGATACCTGATTGTCCTGAACAGGTTCCACAAATTCTTTGATTTTTCAGCATTTTTGAGATCCAACTGAGGGACTCATATACAACTATTACAGAAGATTCAAATGCTCACTTATGCTCCAGAAGGAAAAATGATGCATTAAGAGCCAGGGGGTGTAAACTTTTGAACAGAATGAAGATATGTACATTTTTCCTATCATTCAGGTACAACACAATATTAAAAATATGTACACTTTTGAACGGGGTCATTTGAATGAATTCAACTGTTATTTTCTCTTGTGGATTATATGTAAATGTATTTAATGTGAAATATCTTACTCAGGTCAGTACTACATAAAAAAAAAAATAACATGCATTTTGTATGATCTCTCCTATTTTGGTAAAATAATTAACATTTTGCACATTCTGCAAACTTTTGACCTCAACTGTACATTAGTATTGTACTTTTCCAAATGTATAAAAATATATGTTTGCTATAACCACATTTTATGTGCATATCCCTGCAAATATTAATGACATAAAACTGCTGTCAACACAACGAGCTAACAATTGATAATACTGGACAAACGTTTTGTTTTGTTACATATGTTTTGTTCTCACTGTCTTGAAATCATTTGTGACCCTGGAACACAAAACCAGCATTAAGTCGCTGGGGTATATTTGTATGGGTCAAAATTATTGATTTTTGTTTTATGCCAAAAATCATTAGGATATTAAGTAAAGATCCTGTAAAATTCCTGCTGTAAATATATCAAAACTTAATTTTTGATTAGTAATATGCATTGTTAAGAACTTTCTTTGGACAACTTTAAAAGTGATTTTCTCAATATTTTAATGTTTTGCACCCTCAGATTCCAGATTTTTGTTAGTTGTATCTTGGGCAAACATTGTTCTGTTATAGCAAACCATACATCAGCTTTCAGATGATGTATACATCTCAATTTGGAAAAATTTACCCTTATGACTGGTTTTGTGGTCCAGGGTCACATTTGGTATCACTGGGTATTCCATAAAAATGACACGCCGCATCATCTTACAAAGGAAATCTAAATATTTATAAAGGTAATTTCAGCTTGAATGGTGATTGGAGCACATCAAATCCCCTAACCTATCAAATGCACTCATGCTCGTTCGGCTTCAGCTGATCTGTCTTCTGATATGTAAAGAAAACATTTGTTAACCTGGATTATAAGTATTTAAATAGCAAAGCTGATCTAGCATCAGCCCATATAGGAAGCCCTGACAAAATAATCTTGACATAAATGTAAATATAAAAGAAAGGGCTCTTAACCTCTGTGTCCTTCATGACAGCCCGCCGTTGAGTGAACAGCGCTGAGTGAATCTGTGCGTGATGAGACTTCCTTTGTACGCAGGAAGCTATATCCCTGTGCACGTTATCCATCACTACTGTGGCTGTCCCATGTTTGAACACCATAGTGTTTGACAACCCCCTGAAACAAACAAATTAAAGCAAGCATGGAAATCTTATACATATATATGTAATCAAACATATATTGTGTACAGTATTTCTTACTGTAGCTCTGCTATAATGTCTGGCATAGTGCTGACGGTTTGCTCCATCTCGTCTGATTCTCGTTTTAACTCTTGAGACTTCAGGTTGAGCTCTTTGATGTGGTTTGAAATCTCCTCATACCTCAATAACACCACTTTAAGGCTTTCCTAATAGCAAATAAACTATAATTAAATACAGTAGCAAATAGCAGATAATAACACACTGTTGTTAAAGGAATACAAATGGAATCATTTAATCACTTTAAAAGTTTTTAAGTAAGCGTTTTAAGTAGAAATCTGCAATATTGCTGGATATGAAATGTATTTACTGTAATATAAATCTAGTTTAATTTTATTTTCACCTTTATGGAATTCAAAGATTCCTGACGGTGTTTTTTTTGCTCCTCAAAATCATCTGAGAGGCTTCTGTGTGCAGTGTGCATTTCACTTAGTTTTGCTTTCAAGTTTTCAATTTTCTGAAAAAAAAAACAAAAAGAATGAATATAAACAGAGTTACTTTTAATTAATGTTTACTTAACTCAGTAATAACTTCACTGGACCTTACAGTCAACATGAATCAATACTGACCCTATTTACTTTCTTAATAAATTCATCAGTGTTTGTCAATAAAAAGGTAAAACCGTTGTCAACTTTTGAAATTATATTTCTCTTCCATGTATCAAAAGCCACACAGGTGGGGAAAATAATATTAATCGATACTATCATAGCCTAACATGTTAGAGCTAAACAAATCCAAATTTGAATACAATATTTTCAGATGAATATTCAATTTCTTTCAGTTTCATCCATGGGGACAGAGGTATATGTGCATTCTGCGTGAACTTGAAATTAGCCAATACTTGATTTTTACAGTAAACCAGCAATAGTTACCGTATGCCCAGCAGATTTACCTCAGATTTTTCTGTGTATGTCTGTCTCAGCTGCTCCACCTCAGTCTCCAGTTGAGTGGTTGTAGACAAAGCGTCTTCATACTTCTTCTCCAGCTCACCTTTCACCCTCTCACAGTCTGTTTGTTCACGATTATATTCGGCTGCCTCTGCGTCCCTATTACCCTGAACATAAAACATGCAATCAATTACAATATATCAATACTGAACATTAACAGACACAGAAAATGTACACACAAACTAGTGCAACACTGGCATTGCTTCATCACTTATCATCATTGGAATGACAGGTTTTACCTTGAGAATATCTAATGTGGTCATTTCAGTCATTATCAGGCTCTTCATTTTGTCTGTCTCTTTCTGCCAACCAAAAAGAAAAGACATCAAAATCACATCACCTGATTATGAAAACATGGGAAACAAGACAAAAACAAAATCCAAGCAGCTCAGAAGTGACTTTTGTACAGTTCTCTATAAACACATTATCTTAAAGGCATAGTTCATCCAAAAATGAAAATTCTGTCATTAAAGGAGAAGTCCACTTCCAGAACAACAATTTACAAATAATGCACTCACCCCCTTGTCATCCAAGACGTTCATGTCTTTCTGTCTTCAGTTGTAAAGAAATTATGTTTTTTGAGGAAAACATTTCAGGATTTTTCTCCATATAATGGACTGCATTGGTGCCCCAAATTTGAACTTCCAAAATGTTGTTTAAATGCAGCTTCAAAGGGCTCTAAACGATCCCAAGCGAGGAAGAAGGGTCTTATCTAGTGAAACGATCAGTCATTGTTTTCGAAAAATAAAAACTTGTCTGGGGGAGTGATTCATTCAGTCGCGCATGCGCAACATCCTATTAGGTTCTGTACTGGAATTAATTCACCTGTTTCGAGTATTCAGGTTTTTTGAGTCATTCATTCATTTTGCTGAACGAGACACAAAGGTCCGAGTCGGTAAAATGATCCGAACTTCCCATCACTACTACGAATCACGTCTTTGAATCACCACAAGTTCATCGTCTGTGTACTCCGGTTCAAAAAGGTAGAGTATGTCGAAAAACTCCATCTTATTTTCTCCTACAACTCCAGAATCGTCCGACATCGTTGTACCTTTTTGTTTGTTGTGTTTGACTTACTTGCACTTTCTTAGTCTTTGCGCGTTCGCTTTGTAAACACTGGATCTGTGGTTCCGCATGACCTTTCGACATGATTCAATAGTACGTGAACGCGCATCCCAGAGCCTGTGCTACACAAGCTTTTGTGCTTAAAAAGTATACAAATTTTTATTTTCTGAAAAAAAATGCTGATCGTTTCACTAGATAAGACCCTTCTTCCTCGGCTGGGATCGTTTAGAGCCCTTTGAAGCTGCATTTAAACTACTTTTTGGAAGTTCAAAATCAGGGCACCAATGAAGTCTATTATATGGAGAAAAATCCTGAAATGTTTTCCTCAAAAAGCATAACTTCTTCACGACTTTTTGTGCACAAAGAAAAAAAAAAGGACTTCATTCAACAATTCTTATAGAGCGCTGTAGCAGACAGGATGAGGAGAATTGTTGAATAAAGTCATTATTTTAGTTTATTTGCACAAAAAAGTATTTTTTGTAGCTTCATAAAATTACAGTTGAAGCACTGATGTCACATGGACTATTTTACCAATGTCCTTGCTACGTTTCTGGACCTGTGAACATTTCAGCTGCGTAGCTGTCTATGCAGGGTCAGAAAGCTCTCGGATTTCATCAAAAATATCTTAATTTGTGTTGTGAAGATGAACGAAGGTCTTATGGAACGACATGAGCGTGAGTTTTCATTTTTGGGTGAACTATCCCTTTAATTTGAAGAACATTTTAATAGTCTGAAGAATCTTTTTCCACTGCAAAGAACCTTTTGGAAGTTGAAAAGGTTCTTCATGGAACTACAGATGCCAAAAAAGAACCTTTATGAAAGAACCTCTTTTTGTTGACAAAATTCTTAAATTCTACTTTTTCTATTGAAATAAAATAAATAAATAACAGCATGCAGGTGTGGAACGTTATGAGGGAAGAAAATCATCATAGAAGGGCTACACATTTGTTTATTGAGTAAACTTGCTAATAAACTCATCAGTTATAACTGAATGGGGCAGGTGTCCTCTTACCCTGTTCTTCAGCTCTTCCAGAAAGGTTTGGTGCTCTAGGCGGTCCAGCTCGGCTTTGGTGTCTGAGTGAACGGCAGACACCTGGTCAAACTCGGCTTTGACCGGTTTCCACTGCTTCTCGCTTAAACCGATCTTCTGCAGGACATGCTCACGATCTGTCAGTAGCTTTCTCACGGCCTGTTCACTGGAACAAAACGGCCACAAACAACATCATAAAACACAGTCCGTCCCCGAGATCCACACCACAATGTACAGCAGCCTGCTCACAAAAAATGCTTACACAGCATTCAGCAAATTTCACAACTGGAAATGAAAATGCTCTAAATACAGTATGTGACATTGAACTGATTACACAAGATGTGCCAATTCAAGTTACATACATATAATCACATACATATAGTTTTAAAAGATTTTTAATGTTTTGTAAAGAAGTATTTTCTGCTCACCAAACCTGCATTTATTTGATCCAAGGTACAGCAAGAACAGTAAAATTTTGAAATATGATTATTATTTAAAATAACTGTTTTCTGTTTAAATATGTTTTAAAATGTAATTTATTCTTGTGATTTCAAAGCTGAATTTTTAGCATCATTACTTCAGTCACATGATCCTTCAGAAATCATTCTAATATTCTGATTTGCTGCTCAGAAACATTTATTATTATTTTGCTAAAAATAGCTGAGTAGAATTGTTTCAGCTTTCTTTGATAAATAGAAAGTTCAGAAGAACAGTATTTATCTGAAATAGTAATTTTTTGTAACATTATAAATGTCTTTATCATTTTTTTTTTGGTCAATTTAAAGCATCCTTGCTAAATAAAAGTATTAATTAAAATTAATTACTGACTCCAAGCTTTTAAATGATATAGTGTAGAATGTTACAAAAGCTTTTTATTTCAGATAAATTCAGATAAATCTAAGAATCCTGAAAAGAATGTACTCACCTGTTTTAAATACTGATAATAATAATATTTAAAAAATGTTTTTGAACAGCAAATCAGCATATTAGAATGATTTCTAAAGGATCATGTGACACTGAAGACTGGAGTAATGATGCTGAAAATGTAGCTTTGATCACATGAATAAATTACATTTTAAAATATATTCAATTAGAAAGCAGTTATTTTAAATAGTAAAAATATTTTACAATATTACTTTTGCTGGAACAAATAAATGAAGGCTTTTAACTTTAAAAATCTTATTGTTAAAAAACTTTTGACTTGTAATGTATATAGTCATTTTGACAATAAAACTTGCTTTATGTTTGCTTTTTAAATTAAATGGAAAAAAATAAATTAAAAACTTAAGTATCAGTTGCTAAATAACAAAATGCAACTATGCATTTTTTTTTAAATTTACATATCGTGGTAATATCCATAAATTTCAACAACTGATTATACACCTGTCATCCGCTTCCAGTTATTTTAACTCTACAAAAACAGTCGATTATGCTGCTTAATATTGCAAACTGGTATTTGTTATTTTAATTTATTTTCGTAATCATAAACATGCTAGTTTGTAGCACGAGTTTGTTATTTTTCTAGTTTCTTATCTATATAGTAACTAAGTCTCGGCTTCTGAATCAGAATTCTTGCACATTCACAGAAAACAGCTCGCAAAATAAGGTGGATAAGGTATTTTTTGCGTGCTAAATCATTGTGCTAGTTCATGCTGCGGTGCTGCTTCACAGCATTTTAATTTCAGAAGCAACGCCACACACACCTACACATTTTTAATGAAGTGGAATTAGAGTTGTTGCATGATTTCATGACATGATCTGCGGAACACAGATTCCGTGTTGATAATTAAAGAATCCAACACTCACACAACAGACCAATGAACCACAAGACATTTCCAGCACATTTCTCATAGTGTTGTCATTCGAGTCTCCATCTCCAACATGGAATCTAATGCAGATCCGTAAGCTGGAAAGGATCACTACTGTATATCCAGATTTTATTCCATGTCATAGTTTCTCACGATGCGTTACAGATTCAACTGAACGAGAATATATGAACAGCACTATCGGCTTGTGTGCGAAAACATATGGTCTTCATAGATCTTATGGAGGCAACGTCATTTGTTGTTGCAGTACCATGGACAAATTTAGGGGAAGTAACAACAGTGGATTGTTTTTCATTTGGATCGATTTTCTGCAGTTCTATGAAAAATCTTTGTTGTACTTCTTGTTGTTCTATAAAATTATGTTATTGTGCTTGAAATTTGCACTGTACAGAAGGGTCAGAAATGAACTTTTCCATTAAGGGGCAATACTTGCTCCTTGGAATTGATTTTCAGGGGCATTTTTTTATATTCATGAGGGCAAATGATCTTATTTGTTAAAAAAACATATGCTGACTTACCCAATTACTTTAATCAATATGTTAACTGTTGTCAATAACAATAGACTGTTTAAAATGATTTCTAAATTATACATGTAAAAAACAGGAGCTCATAGGGTTGCCATATTATGACATAAATCATTATTGTAGATTTTCACTCTTTATATTGTAATAATGCTATAATAAGCAAAATAATAAATTTCGTTTTGGGCACGTCAGATTCTGGCTTCACAGAAGATGATGTCGGTCCATGACATTAGCCAAGTCTAGCACAAGATATTCAAAAACTCCTGTTACAATTACTGAAGCTATGAAGTTAATCACATCTGCACTGTGTTGTTTATGATGAGGGAATTTGTGAGCGTACACATTCATCAACAGCTCCGGCTTTTTTAGCGCTGACTAATCTAAGTGCTTATGATTGGCCAATGCATTCCTAAGTTCAACAGAAAGGCGTTTCATTGGTCATAAAGCTCAACGCTGCACAAAACAGCATGTAAAATCTATCTGATGCAGTGTGAGCGAATCTAAATGTAATTCTGCAAATTAAAACCTTTCATTCATTTTCACAATTCATTTTACAGGGTTCGTACAAGGTGCTTAAAGTGCTTGAATTTTACTTTTTGGAATTTAAGGCCTGATAAACCTATGGAAAAAATAACAATATTCCTGAAGTGGTACTTCAAAGTTTCAGTAGGCACATATCTTTTCACACAATTCATGCAATTCTAGAAAAAAACATTTTTACTTATTTCAGTTCAACTAGCAAGCTAAGTCAGTGGTAGTCCTGACAATGTCATGTAAACATGGCTGAAGACGCAAAAAGAGGCACAGATCAATTCATTTAAGTTGGAAATGCTCCGATTGATTCAAACTTGTGGCTTTGATCATTCATATCAAGCCATTCACTAGCAAAAAACAGATCAAATTAAAATAGCCATTCGTTTTCGAATTTCTACATCGCTTGTAATGATTTTAAAAATCACGTAGTGATGGGTGAAATGGAGCTTTCCGAAACTCTGAATTAGTTTAAACCATTGTGTCGCAAAATGATTCACTGTTTCGAAACACTTCAGTCGAATCGGGACTTCGAATTGCATATCGTGAGTCATCTGATTTAGATTGGGACTTTTGAGTGGGTTCACGAATCATTTGACTTAGATGGGGACTTCAAATCTTGTATTGTGAATCATTTGATTTAGATCAGAACTTCGAAGCACATAGCGTGAATCATTTGATTTAGATCAGAATGGGTTCATAAATCATTTCACAAATTCAGTGATTCAAATCAAATGATTTGTGATATGGGCTCCGAAAATCGGAACTTTTTGAACGGGTTCACGAATCTTTTGCTTTAAATCGGAACTTCAGAGCAGAAATCATTTGATTCAGATCAGGACTTCGAAGCATGCTGTGCGAATCATTTGATTTAGATCAGAACAGGTTTGTAAATCATTTCACAGATTGAATGATGCAAATCTAATTATTTGCGATATGCAGGATTTTGGTGCAGATTCGCAAATCATTTGATTCAGTTCAGGACTTCGGCGTGCATATGGCGAATCATTTGTTTCATATCAGGATTTCAGACGCGTGATAAGTGAGATCTCTAATTGAAAATCTGTCCTTAAAAATCTAAAAAGTACGGCTTAAAATCCTTTAAAGTTATACAGTATTTGTACGAACCCTGTTTTTAATTGCGACAGCCGTAATATGTTGTTTAATTGTGCAGGGGTGTTTTTTGTTCCCTTGTCTTGAATTTATGGGGCATTTTTGTTCATTTGTGGCATTTTTCTGCCCCTGCTGTATAGTGAGTATAGGATGATGTTGATTGCAGTTTACCAATTAAAATATCACCAGTAAAATACTATATTCAGACATTTACTGTGACATGTGACAAATGTATACCATTCTCTGTCACAACACAACAAAATACTGAAAAACACAGCAGACACAGCTAATCATTAGTGACAGTCATTAGCATCCAGGAATATACTTTAATTTAATTTAAACTAAAATGTTATCTGAAGTTTATGGGACAAACCTTTGGTGGATCTTTCTCTTGTAGTCTTCAGTTTCCAATTTGTGCTCTTTGTTTTTGTCTCGCAGGGTTGATAAGTCATGGCGCTTTTGGTTTAAGTTTGCATCCAACACAGACACCTTTTCATCACCTTCAAGTTTCTGATAAACACAGTAATGCCCAGTAATGCATAAAAAATGTAATTATTTACATTTGTTTACTGTCACGTTCACTTTTTCATATTCAAGTCTTTGTTTGGAGGCTAAATTCAACTATATTCACATGCGCACAAAATGAAATACTAGCCACACACAAAATATCATATTTTAAGCATCTTTGCATATATGTGACCCTAGACCACAAAACCAGTCATGAGGGTCAATTATACAACTATTTGAAAATCTGGAATCAAGAGGGTGCAAAAAAATCTAAATGTTGAGAAAATCGCCTTTAAAATTGTCCAAATGAAGTTCTTAGCAATGCATATTGCTAATCAAAGATTAAGTTTTGATATATTTTGATATATTTAAAATCGATAATTTTGACCCATACAATGTATTATATATTGTATATATATATATATATATATATATGTTTGTTCTAGCACATAAACAAAAGCCTATTTTCAATACACTTAATGTTTCAGCTATAACAGTCGTGTTTCAAACATTTATGAAAACTAAAACATCCCATAGCACCACCTATAGTCAAACCAAGTTTTGTTCTTTTGGAAAGTTTCTTAACTTTTTCTTAACTCTGTTGTGGCAGAACAACACGAAAAATGCACAAAATACAAATTTAAAAAGGAATAAACAAACTGCTAAAGAAACAAGTGAGCGCTCTGCGGCTCATTCACTCAAGCGTGGTGTAATTGTGAAATCAGGGCTTAGACAAAATGGAGGCTCTAAAAGAATAAACACAGCAGATCAGTGTAAGGAATCGTGGGCCTTTCCTGCCCTCCAGAGGACGTGAGGGTTGACATCTCCAGCACAGCACATAATTTCACCTCTGATTTATATCATCTCAAATAACAGGCTGTTGTACTTACAGATGTTTGTATTTGGTTTTGAAGCTGCATTATGTCATTGTTCTTTATCATCAATATCTCTTCTTTATCATCTTTTTCAGCTTTTATTGTTCTGACCTAAAAAAAAAAGGTTAAGTGAATTAATTAATATTTAGCACAAATGCTCTTTCAGGACTATTTTTAAATTTAAAAAATGGAATTAACATGAACTTATGACTGTTACAGTTAGAATATTCCAAAAAATATGTGTAATAATATCCTTTGAGCAAGCTGGAAGGTGAATGTATTCTAAACAATCACTGACTTCTTCATTTATGTCTGTTTCCTGCCTCTCAAACTGATGCGTTTCTTTCACCAAGGCTTTGATTTGGCCGTCTCTCAATGTTAGTTTTTCTACCGACTCTTTCATTTTTCTTTGAAACGCCTCACACTGTGACTGCAGCTGCTGTAACTCACTCCTGTAAGCAGAGAAAGAGAAATCATGTCATTCCCCTGTAGTCCACTTTACATGTCTGTATACCACTTCATACAGATGGAGGAAAGCAGCTGAATGACATCAGATCCTGTTAAAACACTACTTAGTTTTGTCAGTATTTCATACGTAGTTTAACCTAATGAAACTGTATTAACATGATCTGTTTGTTTTTGATTCCTTTATCTGCATAATGTCAAATATGTGTTTTTACAACCAGAGGTTGACTTATATCATAAGTATAACAGACTAAACCTAAAATCTATAAATGCAACATAAAAATTGCTAAACATGTCCACAAGGCTGATTCTAAGCAATGTTTTTCATGCAAGGCATTTACAAAATTAAACAGTTTAGTGAAATAAAGGTGTGATGTAAATGTAGGTCAAAAGTATGGCATAAAATATCTTTTAAATGAAGATAAAATGAATTAGAATTAAATTTACATTAGTATAATATTATAAAGTGGTTGATTTTTCATAATATATTTTTGAAATTGATATTATAACCTGCTTACACAGTGATGGATTGGAAATAAACTGTGAAGACAGAGAGAACAGCATTTTAGTGACACCTTCTGTCTGCATTGATATAACACGAGTGAACGGAAATAAAAATGAAAGCCTGATGTTAGTTTCCAAATGACAAAAAAGACTCACTGCTTGTCACTCAGATGATTTCTGATCGTTTCCATTTCTTTGTTCATTTCTCCTTTCCTAAGGTCTGCTCTGAATTTCTCATTTTTAAAATCCTGGTGAAGACTCTTTAGCTTCTGAGAGAAGTTTGAAAACGTCTCAGTGGCCTAGAAAAACATTTGCGATAATGTCTATGAATAAATATAGTAATCAGACAATGTTTTATTCATGACTGATTTAAAAACAGTTCAAATATATTTTATTTTATTATGATAATCAGGGACATCAGATGATATGATAATCAGTCTTGTCCATAATTTTTCATATTTGACTGGGATGGATAGTCAGTGTTGTTACTGTAAACCAAAACTAAAATGATAAAAAAAAAACTGTTTTAGTTTACTGAAAGCAGAAATAAAATTAAATATCAAAAAATTAAATATAACTATTAGGTGAAAAAATTAGGAAAATCAAGTAAATCAAGTTGAAATAAAACTGAAACAAAAATAATTAAAGCTAAATAATAAAATAAAATAAAAATTATGAAAGCACATAAAATTTTATTTGAATTATTTGAATTAAAATTTAAATTAAATTTAATATAAAATATAATTAAAAATATAAATAAAATTTATAATAGTATATATATATAATACTAAAAGAGCACAGTTCATTCACAAAAAATGATAAGAACACTTTTTTCCAAATTTAAAATACTTAAGTTTAGCTTTCTTTATTGATGAATTCTTTGAAAATCCCCGTAGCTGAAAAAGTGGGTGGCTACTGTTGCGCTCCTTTCTGGACTCTTTAGTTAGACCTCCATCCCTTCTTCTCTTTGGTTTTGTCTTATTGATTTCAGGTCCTCTAAACAAGCCAACAAACAGGTTTCGCAGTAAACACACCTCGCTTTGTGCTGTTCGGATCTGCTTCATGATTTCACTCTCCAGCTGGAGTCTCTCGTGCACGAGCGGCCCGTGTTTCCTCATAAAATCGATATCCTCCTTCAGACGTCGGTTCAGCACCTCCGTGCGGGTCAGTCTGTCTCTCACCTGCGGCAGCTGATCTCTCCTCATTTTCAGTTGCCACGTCAGCTCAGCGATGTCTGCGCTGCAGGCTTCACGCTCTGACCGTGCAAATATAAGATGGATGGATGCGAAAAGTCAAGGATGGAGCACAAAACACATTATTTTGGTAGTTAAACTTTTTTAAAGACCCTATAACATAAATTTTGTGACGTTCAGCCCATGTCTGTTAGCTTGAGGTCACCTACATGCTTGTGTTTAAAACATACATGTCTTGTTTTTCCTGGAAAATTTTAATTCTGTAATTATTTACTTGGTAATGATGGAAATACAGTTGACAGTAGCCATTGACTTTTATTGTATAGGAAAATATACTGTTGATGGCTAAAAATATGAAGTCAATGGCTACCGTCAACTTTTTGATTACCAACATTCCTCAAAATATATCTTTTGTGTTCAACAGTAGAAAGAAACTCACACAGGTTTGGAACACCTTAAGGGTGTTTTTTTTGGTGAACTATTATTTTAAAATGCTATATCTGATCTGACGATAACCTAATAGGAATCATACTCTCCTAATTTAATCATTTAATTTACATAATTTCATTGTTATGCAAAAATTAAGCTTTTTTTTAAAAAAGAAAGGGAGGATACTTCCTGTCTCATTAGGAAATGTCAACAAAACAGTGTTATTACTATATATTTTAGTATTTATTAATCTTAGTTTAATAAGTTTTAGCAATTTCATCGTGAGTGTTGTTTTTTTTACATAAGATGTCTATTTAGCTTTCATGAACTTTTATTTCAGTTTTAGTAATTTCACTTCATTTCTACTTAAACTAAACAAAATTAAAATTTTGGATAAATGAAATACAATCATTTTAATTTTTTATATTGTATTTCATTGCCCTTAACATTTACTGTATTTCTATTAATATAAATTACTTTATACACTACCAGTTTTTTTATACACTATTAGATTTTTTATGTTTTTTTAAAGAAGTCTCTTCTGCTCACCAAACCTGCATTTATTTTACCCAAAATACAGCAAAAGCAGTAATATTGTGAAATACTTTTACTATTTAAAATAACTTGGAGTCTGTGTATATATATATATATATATATATATATATACAACATTTTATTTACTTTTTTTTGAAAAAAAATGATGCTTTAAATTGATTGAAAGAGATGATAAAGACATTTATAATGTTAAAAAGTCTTCTATTTCAGATAAATTCAAATCTTCTGAACTTTCTATCCAACAAAGAAAGCTGAAAAAATACTCTACTCAGCTGTTTTAACATAATAATAATAATAAAAAATGTTTTTTGAGCAACAAATCAGAATATTAGAATGATTTCTGAAGGATTGCGTGAGTAGAGTAATGATGCTAAAATTCAGCTTTGAAATCACAGGAATAAATTACATTTTAAAATATATTTAAATAAAAATAGTTATTTTAAATAGTATAATATATTTTAAAATTTTACTGTTTTTGCTGTACTTTGGATCAAATAAGTACAGGCTTGGTGAGCAGAAGAGACTTTAAAAAAACATTAAAAATATTTCTGTTCAAAAACTTTTGACTGGTAGTGTATTCAGTTTATATTTAACCATTTTTGTGTTTTTGATTACCATTCTAAATATTTTTGTTACATTGTAATAGAACAGAACAGTATAAAATAGAACAGAATAGACCATTTATTGACACATTACTGGGCCTGAAGTAAAACGTTAATGCTGAAAAAACTGTTTAAACATAAATTGCATGTCGTAATCAATATCCATTCTGACCTTTCTGCATTGCTACAGGAAACTCATTCTGCTTCCAGAGACAGAGACTGTCCAGTTTCTCTGCAAGTTTCTTTCTTTTTTCCTTTTCTTCCTGCAGAGCCTTCTCCGCATCTCTCCGATCCAACTCAAGACGCTCAATCAAACTCATCACCTCCAACAGGACGTCTGCGGTCTCTCTCCAGAAAGACGTCAACACTGCACTGTCTATTTACAAATGAAAAATTCATTATTATTATGGTATTATTGCTAACTAAAACTATTAAAAGTTTTTAATTAAAATAAAGACTGAATAAAATGAAATACAGATATTAGATGATAAACCTAAAATATAAGCAAAAATTATAAATGCTCCCAGGGCAACTAACTGAAGTAAGCTGAAGTACCCTAAATGACTAAAAAAATTATAAATTAAAGCTAAATAGAAATCAAAAACTAATAGAAACCACAGAAAAACTACTAAAACTTAAACTAAAATTAAAATGAAAACAAAAAAATTGTAAAACACCTCACTATGTAAAGAAAACTAAGTGCATATTATAACCAAAATGTTAAGGAGATCCAAGACAGTCCATCCTTACCTTGTAAACAAATCCCCATGCCTTCAATACTCAGCTCAGCATTTTTGCCATCAGGAGAAACACATCTAAAACACAAAGGCAAATAATAATATTAATAACTCATTTTCTGATGATATGTTAGAGCCCACATGCTATACAATAGGTATAAACCTATACAAACCCGCTGACTATATGTGCTATCTTACTGGAAATAGGGTTACAATTGATGTATGTGATGTGGAAAATCTATAATGCTTTATGGCTCACTTCCAAATGATACCATGCTTGTTTTCATGTGCAGTTTCATGCTGAGCATTATCACCCTACAAGACAAGAGACATTCATTATTCATTCATTATGTAATATGAGAGCAAAGAAAATAACATGCATTTCAAGCTATATAACTGTAAGCTCAATCTGGGTTTGATCTGTGTGGTGCTGGTTTTGCTCTAGGCCTTAAATTATTGTATTTGAGTCTTGGTCAGTAATGGTATAAAATAATACTATCCATCTTTAGGTTTTGTTTGATTTTACCTGTTGTCCCCAGTTTTCCAGTTTGGACGTCAGTTCCTGGATGTGAAATATTGCTTTGTTCACACATGGTGCTGGTGTGTTAACCAGAGCACAGCTGCGACGCCTGCTGGAGGTAACCATCTCTCCCTGGTCTGAAATGTACAACTGACTTTGATCACAGAGATCACGAAGATCTCACATACTGAAACTTTAAATGAATAGTTCACCCCAAAAAAATTATAAGTTGCTTGAAATGTACTCATCCTCAGGCCACCAAAGATGCAGATGAGTTTGTTTCTTCATCAAAACAGATTTGGAGAAATTTAGCATTACTTGCTCACCAACTGCAGTGAATGGGTGCCGTCAGAATGAGAGTCCAGACAGCTGATAAAAACATTGCAATAATCCACAAGTAATCCACATCAATCCAGTGCATCAGTTAACGTTTTGTGAAGAGAAAAACTGCATGTTTGTTCATAATTTTGCTTTCTCCAAAAGAAGAGTCGACTCATCTGAATTACATGAAGCACTACATTTCTTGCTCACCAGTGGATCTTCTGCAGTGAATGGGTGCCGTCAGAATGAGAGTCCAAACAGCTGATAAAACATCACAATAATCCACAAGTAAAAACTTCTTTTGTTCTCCACCCACATATCACTATTTTGGATTGTTTTGGCTTGTAGACATTGTTTGATCTGTGCATATTTTTCACCTGTGTCAGATGAGTCGAATTTTTTACTGGAGAAGGCAAAATTATGAACAAACATGCAGCTTTTCTCTTCGCAAGACATTAATTGATGGAATGGAGTGGTGTGGATTACTTGTGGATTATTGCAGTGTTTTCATCAGCTGTTTGGACTCTCATTCTGACGGCACCCATTCACTACAGAGTGAATGGTGAGCAAGTCCTAATGCTAAATTTCTCCAAATCTGTTCTGATGAAGAAACAAACTCATTTACATCTTGGATGGCATGAGGGTGAGTAAATACTCATTTTTCATTTAGAATAATGTGCATGGATTAATTGTTCAAAATAAGCTCAGAAACATGCATTAAGACATTTTTTGTTGTCTTTTGGGATTCATTGTCACTTAATATTTGCGCAGCCATTTGTAAATTTAATGGTTCTGGCTTCTAGATTCACTTCCAGCTATTTTTAGCAGTATAAAACAACTTGTTTTGCTGCTTGATATTGCAAACTGGTGTGTCTTACCATATTATTTTAATGTATTATCTTAATTATGAACACACTGGGTTGCAGTGCAATCAGTTTTACCGTTTACTGAACATTATTCTTCTCGTTATTTCCCAATATAACAATCCCTATTGAACCGGAGGTCTCGCACATTCAGAAAACAGTTTGCTTCCGCGTTAAAAAATAAGGTGGATACTCCATGCTTAGCAAATAAAATTTATAAACTATATTGCACTTTACCTTGTTAGAACAAATTTTTTTTTGTCTTTTAGGATGCTTTATTGTTTATTGCTGAACTCAACTTTGTTGAATTCATTGAAACTATTAATATTTACACAACCATTTGTAAATTTGATGTTTCTGGCTTCCAGATTCGCTTCCAGCTATTTTTAGCAGTACAAAACAACTAATTTTGCTGCTTGATATTGCAAACTAGTGTGCTTTACCATATTATTTTAATGTATTATCTTAATTATGAACACACTGGGTTGTAGTGCAAACAGTTTTACCGTTTCACTGCACGTTTCACTTCTCGCTATGTCTCTATAGCGGCTAATGAACCGGAAGTCTCGCACATTCACAGAAAACGGCTTACTTACGCGTTACAAAATAATGTGTACACTCCATGATAAACTATATTTCACTTTACCTTGTAAGAATGTTCCTTCACTTGAAGGAAACTTCAGTAACTTTATGTCAGGCATCTCTCAACACATCTGAAAATCTGCAAACCAAAATCCATTACTATTGTACTTTGATTTGTTGTTTTTAAAAATATTTGTCTGTGGTAAACATTGGCTTTCTGTAACATGATCATACCTTGGTGTTGACATTAATCAGAACAGCTCTTTAACTACCGTCGGCACAAAATAAACAGCGATATCATAAGTTAATTAGTAATGAAGGCAGGTTAAACAAGGTTAATAGTCGCATGTATCAGCTGACTACAGCAACACAACAGGTTTGACTGTGATTCACGCTCTAAGTACTTACATTTTTCGCTGCTAAAGCGCAGAACGTTGAGCCATGAATGATATTTATTTTATTTTTGACCCATCAAGCGCGATATGATAAATGTTGACACATATCTCGGCATTGTGGCACGTCGCGGCCTGTTTCATACTTTGTTTCCAGCCCCCCGCTTTCACCGTGCTAGCGCCGTTACTAGGCAACAGGGAGGCCTTCATTCACCACTGACACAATAGACAAAACTGAGAAAGTGAAAAAAGCCTTTCAGGGTTGCGAAGGTTTGATGTTGAATGGCGAATACAATCACGTATTAAGTTTATTCCGGGTCTGGGGGATAAAAAAGTTTCAGGACTATTGTGAAAACAAAACAAAAACAGGAAAACAAAACGTAAATAACTCAATATATTTTCTGCAACACACACACACATTTATTTAATTTAATTTAATGTTTTCATATGTGAAAAATTAAAAAAAGTAAATAAATTATAACAGCTACATATTAAAAAATAAAAACATTTGTCACAAAAATAATCTGCTAATAATATTTTTTCCACATCAAATATTTATTAAAATTGATAACACATAATACAAGAAAAACATTTTCCCTCCTCTTTAATTTTACTAATATTTATTAATATTTCCGCAGAGCACCGATGGCTGGGTAGAGTGGAGAGATTCCGCATTACGTCATCGCGAGAGGCGCATTACGTCACATCAAAGCAAATGAGCAGCAGAGGTCTGAGATCCGCGGCGCTTTCTGCGAATCTAATGCGAACGAAAACAGACTTTTGTATTAAAACCCCGAAACTGTCGTCGATAAAGTGCGTCGTTTTTCCGCAGATGGGCTTCAGCGAACGCAGAGGAGCTGAATTGAAACCCGTTTTGGCGATGACAGGCGTTTGGTGAGTAGCAAGTGCACAGAGCTCCAGACGCCTCTCATAGAGCTTCATTGTGAACGCTATACAGTCTACTACTAAAACAGGCATGATGCAGATTTTACAAGTATGATATTAATAGTGTGTTTCTGGAACAGCATGTCCTAAATCATCGGCTGCAACGCCAGAACTATGATATTTAACCTTATTAATTTTGATAATATAAGTATTTATAAATTCTGCTTATTTCTGCATGCATAATCTGTTTATATAATTACATGCATTTGGTTGAGGATTTTACATGTGTTGGTTTAGTGTTTTATCTGATAAAATTTCCCTAGGTCAGTAAATACCCATCTTACATATGGCTTTTACATTGTAAACATAAACATTGCTAGCATTTGATTTTGTCTGTTGTGTATAGTAAGACATTTGGAAAATAGGTAATATTAGGTTCTGCATGCACAGAAAATCAATCTGTGTTTGTAAAAGTTATTTGCTATGCCATATAATGGTATGAAAATAGACTGCATGTTGTTTTTGAAGTGCATCATTATCTTAATTCATCTAATTAGGCACATAAAACAAACAGAGATGAGTGAGAACTGAGAAGACAACATTAGAAAGACTTTCATGTAAACGCCTCCATGTAAATCACAATCTGAATGGCCTGTGAGACTTTACCCAGAGTTCTGTGCTGCTTCATGGTGGTACCATGACAATCAGAGTAGCATACGGGCAGTTACTGTGTCTGATTGGTGGAAAAAGCAGTTAGCTTGAGTAATGGTTCACTTTGCTGCAGATAGAGTTCTCATGGAATCCAATTCACAGCTTTCACAGCAGCCCGAGACAGGACTAAATGTGCAAAATTAAATTAAATCTCTTTTAATTCAGATATTAAAATGTACTAATATTGTTATAAACACCATATACAATTAATGCATAAATAATGGCAAAAACGTGATTTTCCTGTGACACCGTAAGTGTGTATGTACTACTATGAATGTAGTTGCTTTTTTATTGTTGCATATATATTAGGGGTTAACCTATTACTGGCGCTGACTTTAGGAATTTTTATGTTTTTTTTAATGTTTTATAATGACATATATATCAGTTCAAAATATCAATTATCTGTCTACTTGATCTGTAAAAATCATTATCAGCATCGGCCCTGAAAAACACATATTGGATGACCTCTAATATAAATTTTGGAATGGCAGATTATCGGCATTGATATTAAATATTTTTATGATTATCGGTATTTGTCATTTTTAAAACCGATGTGCCAATAAAATAATTTAAAACCGTTTAAATAAATTTTAATGTCAGAGCCCCCGTTACTCTTAATTTTGACATTCATTTTTATTTTTACACCATATATATATCGGTTTAAAATATCAGTTATCGGTCTGTTTGATCTGTAATAATTGGTATCAGCATCAGCCTTGAAAAACACATATCGGTCGACCTTTAATATTAATATCGGCCTGGTTGATTTTTATTGTTCTTGGTATCCGTCATTTTCAAAACCGAATTTCCGATAAAATGATTTAAAGCATTTAAAGAATGGTTTTGTCAGAGCCCTTGTTTATTCTTAATTTTGGCACCAATTTTAATTTTTTACTCCATATACACATATCAGTTCAAAATATAGTTATCGGTCTACTTGATTTGTAATAATCGGTATTGACTTCAGCCCTGATATTGGCCTAGTTGATTATCGGTGCTGTTATTAAAAATTTTATTGTTATCGCTATCAGTCATTTTCAAAACCAATTTGCTGATAAAATAATTGAAAACCATTTAAAGAAATTTTACATCAAAGCCCTCGTTATTTTTAATTTTGACACCAAACTTAATTTTTACTCAGTTCAAAATATCCGTAATAATCGGTTTTGACATCGGCCCTGAAAAACACATATCGGTCGACCTCTAATATATGTATTGGCCTGGTCGATCTGTCATTTTCAAAACCGTTTTGCCGATAAAATAATTTAAAAGCATTTAAAGAAAGCTTTTGTCAGAGCCCTTGTTATTCTTAATTTTGACATTAATTTAAATTTTTACACCAGACATATATATCGGTTCAAAATATTGGTTATCGGTCTACTTGATCTGTAATAATCGTATCGACATCGGCCCTGAAAATCACATATCGGTCAATGTCTTATATGTATATATATATATACGATCGATAGATATAGCTATAGACATATATATATATATATATAATAATTCAGGTATATAATAAGTAATATAAAACTGAAAAATAAATTAGATATATATTCCATTACAACCTACACTAATGTCAGTTTTGTCTGTTATCTAGCAATGATGTTTCTCAAATAGATGCATTATGTGGTTTTGGAAAAATGCAATAGCATTAGCTGCTATCAGTTACTCCCACAGACAGTTTAATGCGAGTAATCCAGTGCTAATTACTCGGTGAAGATACTTCGAACAGCTGCTTTATGTAGAACATGACTTTGTCCTCCAGGTCAGATCTGTACATCTTATATGCCAGCCGATTTCAAGGGTGAGGCAAATCAAAGAGCACAATTTTATGTTTTTCATTCGACCTGCCGTACTAAATAAATCACCCATAGAGAGTGACAAAAACTGGAGTCGGTCTCAAAATGCCTGGATGCCACCGACTGTCCAAAAGGATATTTATAGGCCTGGAGATCCCAGAGCCACAATAAAAGGAGAAAGAGAGAGAGAGAGAAAAAGATTAGAAGACTGACTCTGTGAAATATGGGATCTCTCTAGAAATGTCCCATTAGAGGGCTTGAATTACAGTCCTCTCTAGCGAGCCATTCTTGCGTGGCCTCATCATTTTGCCTAATAATTTCACACAGAGAGTCTTTAAACTGCAAACAACTCCACAGGCCCTTCATACGGTACCAGGCCTAGGGTTAGGAGACCATACAAACTTGCAACCAGATCTGAACCAGCCGTCTAAGCCCAACAAGAATGTGAGTCTCGCTCATTGGAAGTTAAAGATAGAGTCGACACATGCTGGATCCTGACGGGTTCTTATTTCAGTTCGCTGCCAAGAACTCTATGGGCTGCTTTTGTTGTGTTTCAAGCTGACGGAAAGCATTATTAAAAGTTGTGGACTCGTTGTGGTCGCTCGTAAATAAGCAAGAAGAGGACCATGGTGCTTTCTGAAGGGTATCTGCTTTGATTTTTTTTTTTTATAGAAGTAGTTTGTTTCTCTTCCATTTGGTTTAACATGATGGATGCAGTGTTGAAACACTGAACCAAAACACTAAATTAAGCTTAATTATACTGTGGCAGCTTGTTTATCTCTGATGTGAGTTCAATAGGGGAGATTAGTGTCATATTACTGATGGATTAATTTTTTTGCAGTGCATTCTGGATATTTTTCACATCCGCAGGTGAATTTGATATCGATGGCTGGATGTGTAGCGCTTTGTCCCCGTGTTGTGCTGAACTCTTGGATCTCCGGGATTGTGATTAAACATTCCTTAAAGTTAATTGAGCATTAAAAGTTTTGTGAAGGAGGGAGTTTAACTTCTTTAGTAGATCAACTTCACATTTCTCTTATGGTTTAATCCAGGTAAAAAAGCAATTTTTGTCATTTTTTATGAAATGCAGTCATTCTTAGCACATGTAATTTAAGTTTATGATGGTAAAAAACAATTTACTGAGACATTTGTTACATTATTAAAACTAAGTGTGGTTGTATATACAGTATATACGCTACTGTTTTATCATTAAGGGTCAGTAAGATTTTTTTTTAAGAAATTAATTCTTTTATTCAGCAAAGATGCAGTAAAAGTGACAGTAATGACATTTATAAAGTCATTGTAAATGACATTATAATGCATGATTTTTGAGCACCAAATCAGCATATTAGAATGATTTTGTGAAGGAAAATACAAAATTTCACATGTTGTAATTGTTTGTGCCATTTACTAGCAATTTCTGAGTGAAAATTGTTCCTATACCATTTTTTCCCCAGTGTATGATGCTTTTTATATATACCATCATACTGAGTGATTGCCCTATTTATCATATGCATACTCACATGAAGTATTTGAAAGCATTTCAAGGAATTATCATTGTACCATGACCAAAAACTTGGCAGTGCCATGGTACTTTTTTGCTGCTGTACATTTGCAAAATCAAGACTTTCTTATTAGAGAATTTAATTTTGGTATAATTCATTTTAGCTCTGCATATTTGTTGTACTAGATGACACAGCTGCTGTTTCTTCAGTAAAATAAGACAGTATTGTACTGAATGTCACAAGCCAGTGATCTTTTAAATGTTATTTTTAATCAAGGTCACAAGTGGAGTCCAAAATCTCTGTTACTGTCTGTAATGTGAATCATAACAAAAGGTCTCTGTGGAAGAAGAAAGGGAGATAAACACATGAATTACATCAGTGAACGTATCTTTTTAGGTCACAGGTCTGTCCTGGTAGAGTTGCAAACAGCAGGATCACAGTGGTAAACACAATATAATTGTGTGTGGTTAGGAAAACAATGTAAATAGTTCTATCAACTTTTAAAAGGGAGGAGAAACGCTTCCCGTATCTTTTGTTGTTGACGTCAGAGGTTGTGTGTTCAATCAAACTCACTCTTTTGTTGTAAAATTCATTCGTCATTTGTTAGAAGCAAACCAAATTAGGCAGATGCAGTGTGAATAGTCTGCATTTTGCTGTGTGTTTTTAGTCTTATTTTGAGAACTGTAAAGGCCTTATAAAATTTGCAGTGGAGTTTTGATGTTAAATGATGTTTTACCCACAATAATAGTTAATTAACTTTGTGCAAATCTGAAGATTAATTCCTCAAAAGGTTTATTTGCAGCCCAGTTTGCCTTCACAGCTGTGGTACGCCTGTCACACTGTCCTTTTGTTTTCTGTGTGTGATGTTTCGCAGAATGATTGAAGAGTCAGGCCGCAACAGCAGCGCCATGGCAGACAGAAGACAACTGTTTGCTGAAATGCGTATGTATTTTTACTACATACTCAAGCTGATAATATTAAAGGAGAAGTCCACTTCCAAAACAAAGATTCACTTATAATGTACTCACCCCCTTGTGGGGGTGTCATCCAAAATGTTCATGTTTTTCTTTCTTCAGTTGTAAAGAAATTATGTTTTTTGAGGAAAAAAATTTAGCATTTTTCTCCATATAATGGACTAATATGGTGCCCCGATTTTGAACTTCCAAGATGCAGTTTAAATGCGGCTTCAAATGATCCCAAATGCGGTTGTAAATGATCCCAGCTGAGAAAGCAGGGTCTTATCTAGCGTAACAATCGGTTATTTTAATAAAAATAATAAAATTTATATACTTTTTAATGTCAAACGCTCGTCTCGTCTTGCCCTGCCTGGACTGTTTTTGTTCCGGTTCATGACAGTTAGGGTATGTCTCAAAACTCCCATCTCATGTTCTCCCTCAGCTTCAAAATCGCCCTATATCGCTGTTTTACCTTTTTATTAAGGGTGTTTGATCTTCTTTGCATGTTCACTTTGCAAAGACTGTGTCGGTACTTTTGCAGCGATGTAGGATGACTTTGAAATGATTTTTGAAGTCGAGGGAGAAAATACGATGGGAGTTTTTCGACATACCCTAACTGTCTTGAACCAGAATACACAGAGTTCAGGGAGAGCAAGGCAAGACGAGCGTTTGAGAATAAAAAGTATTTCAATTGTATTTTTTAAATAAAAATAAGTGATCGTTTTGCTAGATAAGACCCTTCTTTCTCGGCTGGGATCGTTTACAACTGCATTTAGGATAATTTGAAGCCGCATTTAAACTGCATTTTTTTAAGTTCAAAATCGGGGCACCATATCAGTCCATTATATGGAGAAAAATGCTGGAATGTTTTCCTCAAAAAACATAATTTCTTTACGACTGAAGAAAGAAAGACATGAACATCTTGGATGACAAGGGGGTGAGTACATTAAATATGGAAGTTTCAATATGGAAGTGGACTTCTCCTTTAAACATTATTATTAAGGAAAATATTAAGCAGCTCAACCATTTTCAAAATTGATAATAATTATATTTCTAGAGCAGCAATTTAGCATATTAGAATGATTTCTGAAGGATCATGTGACACTGAAGACTGCAGTAATGATGCTGAAAATTCAGATTTGCATCACAAGAATAAATAGCATTTTTAAAATATATACAAATAGAAAACAGCTATTTTAAATTGTAATAATATTTCATAATATTGCTCATTTTATTGTGTTTTTTGTTCAAATAAAAGCAGCCTTGGTGAGCAGAAGAGACTTATTTTAGACACATTAAAAAAAAATCTTACCAAGCGTAGTCATGTTAACAGTTCTACAAATAGATTTAGAGAAAAACCAGCCTAAGGTGATTAGCTGATCTTCCAACTTCCAAGCTATGTAGTCTGGTCTGTTTTGCTGTTTTTAGAGGGTTTTGGACTTTTGACCACTGGTTGAAGCCAACTAAACACCAGATTGACCAGACTGGGAGACCAGCTGGACCATTCTAAACCTTAGGCTGATTTAAGCTGTTTGTTTTGCCATGTATGTTTATTAGATGCAATGTTTTCATCTCACAGGTGCACTAGATCTGGACTCTATCAGATTGTCCACATACAGGACAGCATGCAAGCTGAGATTCATTCAGAAGAGGTGCAATTGTAAGTAGGAGGGTGTTTTACCTTATTTTAACTTTAGTAAGAGCTTTTAGAATGCACATTCAAAAAATGTAACTAAAACTAGGCTTTGGAAATAATGCAGTTCCAGAAGTTATATTTTGTATTTTGCTTCTTGCAGTGCATTTGGTGGATATCTGGAATATTATCGAGGTTTTCCGGGAAAACAGACTCAACTCCATGGACCTCAACACAGAGTTCACAGTGTCACATTTGCAAGCAATACTGTCCACCATCTTTTACCAGCTGAACAAGCGCTTGCCCACAACCCACCAGATCAATGTGGACCAGTCCATCTCGTACCTCCTCAACTTCCTGTTAGCTGCCTACGACCCGTAAGAAACCCATTGTCTCAATGTTTGACATATAGTAGGACATTTCTTTAAGAGTAGAAAGAAAAAAGCTCACGCCAGCTTTTATGAGGACTCTTCGTGATCTTCACCTGAATTGCTTTACATATCACTTTTAATATGTGACCATTTAAATGTATGAGTTGACGATTGTGTTTTTTAGGGAAGGTGTGGGAAAGCTCTCTGTTTTTGTGGTGAAGATGGCCCTGGCTGCCCTCTGTGGAGGGAAGATTTTGGACAAACTGAGATGTAAGTTTCACTTTGGATTTGCCTTTGAACTGATGTGTGTTCAATGGTTTGATGCTGATTAATGGGCGCTTAAGTGAATGGACTCGATTAATCATTCTATCATCATTTTAAAGGTCAGAGCAGCTGTCATTACTTGAAAGTCACTTCTAACCATGAGGCATATTCGCCTCTCATGACCTTGTCAGTGTAGTTAAAACTTTTGCCTCATTTCTGGCAAATCATTCTTAGTAATGAAACTTTAGACTACACAACTGTTCAAAAGTTTGGGGTCGGGAAAATATTTAAAAAATGTTGACAGAAGTCTCTTCTGCTCATCAAAGCTGCATTTATATGATCAAAATTACGGTACAAACAGTAATATTGTGAAATATTATTACAATTTAAATGACTTGTTTTCTATTTAAATATATTTTAAAATGTAATTTATTTCTGTGATGCAAAGCTGAATTTTCAGCATCATTACTCCAGTCTTCACTGTCACATGATCCTTCAAAAATCATTCTACCTGCCTGTAAAATGCTTTGAATTATTACTGGAACTAACATAGTTTCTTTTAAAAAATGAAATTGCACCTGATTGCACCTGATACTTGTCTTTTTTTTCCTCAAGATGTATTTTCACAGATATCAGACCCAAACGGAGTGATGATATATTCACAGTTTGACCAGTTTCTAAGAGAGGTGCTGAAACTGCCCATGACGGTTTTTGAGGGACCATCTTTTGGGTACACAGAGCAGTCCACAAGAACCTGCTTTCCACAAGAGGTTTGTGATGATTTTTTTTAAATAATTTCATGTAATATTATGCTTAAAGTTGTTTCGTCATACATCATATCATCATACATTCAAGGCGTGCTATTACTTATTAAAGCTATCAGACACAACTGCTCAAATGTTTGGGGTCAGTACAATTTTTTTTTTTAAAGAAATAAATACTTTTCTTCAATGCAGAAGCATTAAATTGATCAAAAGTAACAGAAAAAGACATTTATAATGTTACAAAAGATTTCTATTTCAAATAAATCCCGTCTTTTGAACTTTATATTCATCAAAGCAAAGTGTGTCATGGTTTGCACAAAAATATGAAGCAGCACAACTTCTTCTTTGATAATAACAAAAATGCTTTTGAGAATCAAATCAGCATATCAGAATGATTTCTGAAGGGTCATGTGACACTGAAGACTGGAGTAATGATGCTGAAAATTCAGCTTTGCATCACAGGAATAAATTAGATTTTAAAATATATTCAAATAGAAAACATATGTTTTAAATTGTAATAATATTTCCAATTTTACTGTTTTGACTGCATTTTGGATCAAATTAATTGCAGATCAAGTAGACCGGTAACCGATATTTTGAACTGATAAATATGTCTGGTGTAAAAATGTATATAATATAAAAATATATATATATATATATATATGTATATGTATGTGTATATATGAAGAGTTCAGTTGCAAAACCAAAATCCATTTGACGTATCTCTTTAAAATGAGCATTTCTTTCTGGCTACTTTGTATAGGTTTCTATGCAAGTACTGGCACTTCTGATTGGGCTGAGGCTGGAATTTAGCGAGTTTGAAGTAAAAGTATTTGATGGACGTTTAATATGTGTCAGGAGCATTCACTCAGTATCATTCTCATTTTTGACCGAGATGGCTTTTAGCTGGTTTTGCATCTGAACTCTTCATATATATATGTATATATATATATATATATATGTGTGTGTATATATATAGTCAATCTATATATATTAGAGGTCGACTGCTATGTGTTTTTTAGGGCCGATACCGATTATTACAGATCAAGCAGATGGATTACTGATGTTTTATAGATATGTCTGGTGTAAAAATGAAAATTAATGTCAAAATTAAGAATAACAAGGGCTCTGACAAAACCTTTCTTTAAAAGCTTTTAAATTATTTTATCGCCAAATTGGTTTTGGAAATAACCAATACCAATAACCATAAAAAAATGCTTAATATCGCTGCCGGTAATCGACCAGGCCAATATATATATTAAAGGTGAACTGAAATGTGTTTTCAGGGCCGTTGCTGACACCAGTTATTACAGATCAAGTAGACCGATAACAGATATTTTGAACCGATATATATGTCGGTTGTAAAAATTAAAAAAAACTTCAGCAAATCAATTGTGAAAATAACCAATACCGATAACCATATAAATGCTTAACATCGGTTGACACCTAGTAGGCAAAAAATTAGTGAGCAGCGGACAGAACACCCTAGCAGCTGTGTCCTTGCACCCTACAGCAAGCCCCATTCACAATTTCTTTAGAAATAAAATCCTGTTTTTCTCTTGTACGCACATGGTTTTCATTGACTCATTTGTTTACTAACTGCTGTCCTTCCTCAGAAAAAGGTCTCGCTCAATGTGTTTCTCGACACATTCATGTCAGATCCTCCTCCTCAGTGTCTGGTTTGGTTACCGCTGATGCATCGACTGGCAAATGTTGAGAACGGTGCGTTTTAAGCATGTTTATTTCATTTTTGTAGCAAACCATACATATGGCTTCAGCCATTCATAACTTAAATGAATGACAAATATTGTGACAGCGTTCAATTAGTAGTGTTGATTTGATTTTGCACGTCTCTTCTCTAGTCTTCCATCCTGTGGAGTGCTCCTACTGCCACAGCCAGAGCATGATGGGATTCCGTTACCGGTGCCAACAATGTGATAATTACCAACTCTGCCAAGAGTGTTTCTGGAGGGGCCATGCCTCGGGCAGCCATAGCAACCAGCACCAGATGAAGGAGTACATGTCATGGGTAGGTAAACGGCCATGTGGGAACGTGACTGTGAGTAAGTGTCAGTGACGGCATGAGTCCTGTCATCCAAACAGCCTTTAGCCTTTGACAGTGAATGCCAGATATCACAGTCAAATCACTTTATGACTTTATACTAAATGTCGTGACACCAGTCTAATTTTAACTCAGAGCACTGAATTTGCCACCTTGGTAGCAACTTTTCTTCTCTAAAAGTATCTTATGCATTTATTTGGTCAAAAATGCAGCAAAAACAGTCAAATTGTGAAATATTATTTCTGAATAATATAAAACTGTTTTCTATCTGAATATATTTTATGATGTCATTTATTTCTGTGATGCAAAGCTGAATTTTCAGCATCATTACTCCAGTCTTTAGTGTCACATGATCCTTCAGAAATCATTATAATATGCTGATTTGCTGCACAAGAAAGATTTCTAATTATTATTAATGTTGAAAAGAGGGTTTGGTTTTTTTTTTTGAGGAAACCGTGAAACATAGAAATAGAAATAGAAAAAAATGGAAATAGAAATCTTGTGTAATTTCAATCGTACAATCAAATGAAACATGCAGAAAAAAGAATAATAATAAAATAAAATAAATAAAACATTTACCAATTTTTTTTTTTAGTTAAGTTTTTTTTTTAGTTATTATTCATTACTGTACCTTGAAGACCAATACATGTAAATAATCTCTCTTATGATATTCTATGAATATCTCTGCATAAACATTTACATTTATTTAAAAAGAGCAAAGAAAATGTAGTCTTGTAGATTTTTTTTTTTTTTGGTTCAGTACAGTCCTTTATTTTTCTCCAGAAATCTCCAGCTAAAAAGTTGTCGGATGCTCTCAGTAAATCTCTGAGTTGTGCCTCCAGTCGAGAGCCTCCTTACCCGATGTTCACCGATACACCTGAGAAACCGCTCAACCTCACTCATGTTGTGTATGTAAACACAGACATCACCATATCCAACATATTTTGCTCGAATAATCCTCTGTAGTGTAAAATGAATAACTGCATTACACTGAATGTAACATAAATTGTGCATGCTAACATTGCCTTGTGTTTTTTGCTTTTATGCTACAAAACAGGGACACATGGTAAGTGCAATGAAATTAAGAGTCGAATATCCTCACATATTATATGATTTCACAATAGTTTGATGGAAAAGAACTAATCGTAGAGACACTGATATGTTTGACACTATGCAGACAGACACACTGACACATTTTTATCACAACTCCTAAGTTAGTTTTTGCATTTCCTCCAGGCCTCCCAGACCTGTGACAAGTGGAAATGAATACATGCTCTCTCACTCCATGCCTTCCTCAGGAAACCCTTACTCCAGCAAAACGTGAGTCTATTACTTTCAACAGGAGTGTGTTTACAAGCATAAAGATGAGCTTAAAGCATTCAAGCCTCACCTCTCCTCATTAAGGGTTTATTGCTTTTATTTGTATGTTTAGTCAGACAGGCTGCTATTAAACTAAAATTAAAACTATTATTTTGTTAAATAAAGCTGAAATGTGACCCTGGACCACAAAACCAGTCTTAAGTAGCACGGGTACATTTGTAGCAATAGCCAAAAATACGTTGTATGTGTCAAAATGATTTTCTTTTATGCCAAAAATCATTAGGATATTAAGTAAAGATCATGTTCCATGGATTTTTGATTAGTAATATGCATTGCTAATTTCATTTGGACAACTTTAAAGGCAATTTTCTCAATTTGTAGATTTTTTTTGCACCATTCCAGATCTTCAGATTGTTGTATCTCTGCCAAATATTGTCCTATTCATCATTCAGCTTTCAAATTATGTATAAATATGACTGGTTTTGTGGTCTAGGGTCACAAATAGATTAAATTATAAATGTTATACTTTACTGAAATGAAAATTAGAAATGTTTTCTTGGTAACTAACTGAAATAAGTTTAAATTAAAGTACATTTAAATAAAAATTAAAGCTAAAATAGCAATTACAAAAGCACTAAAAAAAAAGAAAACTGAAATTACGAAAATGAAAGCTAATTCAAAATATTAATAAATATTGTAATAGTATATAAATGATACTAAAATAACACGTTCTGATTCCTTTACGGTGTTTATTAAACATGTTTGTGCAAGTACACGTAATGCTCATTAATTTTGTTATGTCTAAATTTGGGGGTAAATAGAGGTGCTCACGATGAGACGAAGCAAATGAAGCTGTTTTCCCGGACGACCCCAGATCTTTTAAAAGGGAAAGGGTAAGTCAACCTGGATCAAATAACGTCACTATTATCTCTTGTAAGCACAACAAGTGTGTAAAGGAATAATAAGAAACTAAGATCATCTTGTAATGGGATACATGGGACTGTTTTGAGTAGATGCAAATAAAATCAAGGCTGTGAGGGATTGAAGTACAGCCCGTTTAACGTGTCGTGCTGTTTTGTACCTGACTGTCATTTGTTTAGACAGAAAAAATTGAGAATATGTCCTTTGTCCATTTATGACATATTAAAAGGATTATACTTCCATCCCACACAACCATATTGCATTTAAATCAAGTTAAAGGAAGAGTTCACGCAAAAATAAAAATTAGCTGAAAATATGCTTACTCTCAGGCCATCCAAGATCTAAATGAGATTGTTTCTTCATCAAATTTGGAGAAATTTAGCATTATATCACTTGCTCACCAATGCATCCTCTGCAGTGAATGGGTGCCGTCAAACAGCTGATAAAAACATCACAATAATCCACACGACTCCAGTCCAACAGTGGACATCTTGTGAAGTGTTTGTAAGAAACAAATCTAGCTGTTTGGATTGACGGCACCCATTCACTGCAGGTATTTAATGCTACATTTCTCCAAATCTGTTCCGATGAAGTAACAAACTCATCTACATCCAGGATGGCCTGAGGGTGAGTAGATTTTGAGCAAATGTTCATTTTTGGGCGGACTGTTTCTTTAAATATGTCATCAGCTCTAAAGTCTATTTGCATTCTGCACTACAAATGCATAATTGTGTAGTGTAATTGTAAGATGATGTTTTTTTTAGACTTCATTACTTTTTCATCTCATCTGTGTTTCTGAAACATGGTTTCAGGGTTCAGTACAGCCTCGATATTGCGGATAGGCTCGCTGACGAGCACATACTTATCGGACTTTATGTGAATCTCCTCCGAAAGGACCGTTCATGGTCAGTGCTGAGGTTGCTGTGGCAGTTTTCTTCCTAATCTGTTTTTAGAGCTCAAAGGTCACCATGTCAGTCTGGTAATACCCAGAATTCAGTGCAACATCGTTAATGTCAAACTATCATTTGAGGAAACAATGGAAGGTTTTCCACAGTTGAAATGTATATAATTTTTCCATTTTAGAAAGGACACCAGATGTGGGATGGTGACTGTTCTGGCCACAGTGCTGTCTTATGTTTGCAGCTTGCTAACTGGCTAGGCTTTTGTTGTGTTTGAGCAGTGTATTTAGTCTGTGTTGAACATATTACATTTCACTGCCACAGAGCGCAGCAGTCCGGAAGGAAAACTGCCCTTCATTTCCCCATAGAGATACTGACTTTTAGTGCTAATGTATTAACCTTTCACTTCAGAAGTACCATGAGCTCTGAGGTTGTAAAGTGATAAAATATGCTTCCATAGATTGCGATCTAACTGCAAAAAAAAAAAAAAAATAATAAAAAACCTAAAAAAAAATTAAAACGTAGCATTTGTATATGTTCCCAGTGTCAAACACTACATTTTAACATATAATGTTTAAAAAAATTTTTTTTTCATTTTTGTGTATCTTTATATCCCATATGTGCTTTAAATACATTTATTTCAAAATAAATCTATGATATTTTTGATAAAATACAAATTTTAGTTGTGTCCCCAGGTTTTCACTCTTGTTACCCTAACACATTCCTCCTGCTAAAAACTGGAAAAAAACTGGATATTGCAACATCTGGATCTCCTGAAGGCCATGAAATGACCCAAAGCATGTGGTCACATTTTCTTTTCTGTATATTTGATGATTTTGTAATGGTGGCTGGGTACTATCAATATAACTATACTGTCCTGTTACCTAAATGATTTCTTAGATGTTACTTGTTTAATTTAAAAATACACATCTGTGGTAAACCACTACAATTTGCTGAGTATCCTCATAATATTAGTATGCACTATAATATAGCATGTGGCTATATTATATGTATTTGCTCATTTTTATCCTAAAATATCAATCCTGTTACTTTCAGTCCTGTTACTCATATACTCATAAATCCTATACTTATATATAGTAATTGAGTAATAGTAACAGGAGTGAGCAGGGTCATCTGAATTATTAATGTAGATATTAGGCTACATCCGCTTTAATCCAGATAAATTTAAATCTTAAATCTTTTTTCAATGTTTTTGCCTTCTATCCATACTGAGACAAAGTTTTTGCCCTTGGTTGTTCCTGCATTGATGTTTTATATTACATTCCTGAAAGTATGACAGTAAAAGTACTTGAAATTTTTGTCCTGAGGCAATTATGTATTAGACTCATACAAGGAATGGCATTTGAGTTTGAGCTGTGCTGTAAGAAAATAATATCCACAGAAACACTGAAAAGGGATTAGTTAAGTTTATTATTTTTAATATAAATTTTAATTTAATATTTATTATTTTTCATTATTTATATCTTATCTCATAACCCATCCTCCTACCCATAAACATAACCATAACAAAAACCTCTGCAAACCACTAGATTTAAAAAGAAACATGATTTGGCCTTTTTTAGCAGTGAGGTCAGCTCACTAATCAACGTTCAACACCCTTCACTATATCAGTGAGGGTATTAACACCTCACATTTGTGGTCAAACCTATATAATAATATAAGGGATACTCATTCCGGTTACCCAGTTTCATTCCTTTTCTGAAATAGTTTATAATATATATAGTTAAGTTAAACCACTATTTTTTAAATTAAGTTTGTTCCATCATTTATCCTATTGTTTAATAAATTGCATCATAAAAAATTGATAAGCTTGAGGTTTGAATCGCCTTTAAAATTAAAACATGGGTTTGTGTATTTTAGAAAACACACCTTGTGTAGATAGTTTAGACCATGAAACCAACAATTTCTTTAAAATAAACACCTGGGGAAAATGAAAATAAAGGAATTTGTTGAAATATTTTTAAACATGCTTTTTGAAAGACATAAGAGTTTTGGTAACAGGACTGAGAAAAAAATAATCCATTTTCCACTTAAAAATTGTTTAAAGGGGTCATCGGATGCCCATTTTCCACAAGTTGATTTGATTCTTCAGGGTCTTAATGAAAAGTCTATAATATACTTTGGTTAAAAATTCTCAATGGTTGTGTAAAACAACACCCTTTTTACCTTGTCGAAATAAGCTCTGCAAAAATCATCTCATTCTGGTCGAGGTTGCTTTAAATGCAAATGAGCTCTGCTCGCCCGCCCCTCTCTTCTCAACTGAGAACTTAGATGGACAAGTTGGACAAGTACAGATTTTGAATAGTTAAATATGTGTATTACTAGATTCGGTCTTTAAAAAAGATTCGATGGAATGGCCCATTTAATTGCTGAATTCCCAGTAAAGAACTACATTACCCATAATCCTACATTATCCATAATTCACCAGTCAGAGTAGGTGCTGTTATACCACTTAAGTTTTATAAATGCATAAAACTATTGTTTTATACTTATTGACTTATAATGTATTTATATTTTACTGTCTTTTTTATTTTAATTATGTTATTTAAAATATCATTCAGTGCAAGTAGATAGTAGTGTTAGCAACACCAAGACTATAGGTTCGATTCCCATGGAATACTTGAAGTCATAAAATGCATTACTATATTTTTATGTACGTTTTGTACAATTTTATGTTTTTTTTGCTGCATTCACATGTTGCAATGCTATGATTCTTATCAGAGCGTATTGGTTGGGCTTACAGATATTTATGTGCCTATGGAGAAAATGCGTCCGAAAAAAAATACATCAATAACCAGAGCTGCAGAAAAAAGTGCTGTTCACTGTAGCGCTCGATTGCACCAGATGTATGCACACAGTAGTTCGAAATGAGAGCTATTAATAGCATCCGTCGCTTATTAAATAAATACTCCCATCTTAAATGGATCCATCCCAAACTCTTACCTTTAAAAAATATTTTGTTTCAATCCATTATTCAAATAATATTAAACTTAGTGGGTTGTGTGTGTGTGTAAATTTTGTGTAGAAGTGTGTGTCATTTTCAGCAAGACTTTTTGTCAATTTGATATGCAAGAACAGAAAATATACAATAAATTATCTATATTTGGCTTGGTAACCAGTCTTTAAACATGGAAATGATTATGATAGTGGATCTCAGTGTCGCCTTTATTTCTAAATGGCTACATGTTTCATGTTTTCCTATTAGAAAACACCCTTAGCTATGGTTGTGTTTCCCAGCAAAGATGTCTAATATTGAGATTATCCCCGCCTTTGCTCCTAACCTTACAGTGCTTTTTTGGGAAACTGGGGCTCTGTGGCCTTCATGCTTTGCTTAGATCCTGAAATGTGTTTTTGTGTGCTGGAAATTCTACCATTTATGTTGTTCGTATAGTATTGGTGGCTAATTTCACTGAAATTGTTACTTTGATTGATATGACTTGAAAGAACTTCCTTAAAATTATCTGCATATTTAAAGAATAATACAGTTCATACAAAAGTACAAAATGATTTTTTTTTCTTGAAAACACAACAAAGTCTTGTTTTCAAGCTCTAAACTGCTATCTATATCCATATCTATATCTATATATATCTATCTATCTATCTATATATATATATATATATATGTATATGAAGGTTAGAGCTATAAAACCACTAAACTTTGTATAGGATAAATGATTGAATCCCTGTTTTGTTTACTATCTCTGCTTGAGCTTTGCATAGGCTACTAATTGCTATATATAATATGTATATAATGTTACAGTAAGTGTCATTCTAAACCAGTATCTAAAGATGACTAAACTCCACCCCTTTTTCCATAATTGACAGTTTTCAGGAGAGCTGTAAAAACCAAGATGACGAGCACTTCCTCATTGCCCGTTACGCCTCCCGATTGGCTGCTGATGGAGCTGCAGCGGTAAGACAGCCAATCAGAACGCTTGCTTAAAGAAACATTCTATTATTCATTGAATATTAATGCCATAATTTTTCTAAACTGCTATAAATGAAATTAGAAAAGATGAGTTGTATTTCTTCCTTTCCATGAATATATTAATGTAATAGGCAATTGGATTGTTTGGGAAACCCATCATTATTTTTGCAATTGTGGTACGCTCTTCATCTTTAATTATTATGAATATATGCAAATAAAGTCATGTAAACAACTCATTAACTTTATACACAACCTGACAACTGTTAACAGAAGACCAGAGTCCCAGCGGACATCTCTCTCTGTCTAGACTCCAATAAACAGCAGCGACAACTTATCGCTGAGCTCGAGAACAAGAACAAGTGAGTTTGTTTACTTTAGCATTGCACTGTGATTTTGAATTTGCAATCTTTAAATAAATAAATTGTGTGTTTGCAGGGAGATTTTGCAAGAGATCCAACGCCTGAGACAACAACATGAAGAAGCTTCCCAGCCTCCGTTAGACAAAAGCCAACAAAACCCAACGTTACTGGCTGAACTGAGGCTGCTCAGGTACACGCCTGCACACACACACACACACACACACACACACACAGAGTGTACAGCATGAATCAGACCTGAAACCTGATCGGAAGTGGTGAACAACAGACGCTGATGGTTACGAGATAGACGGTATTGAAAGTGAGTGTAACCTGATCATGGCTCTTCTCATGAATGAGTGAAAGCACTTTAAAAGCAATTTGCAACACTAAGACTCCTTCCTGCTTGTGGACATGAAAAGTTCAGATTTGAATGGTGAACTGAGCCAAGCGTGGATATTTAAATAATCTCTAGACCTTTAATTCAGAAAGTTTACTGTGGTTTTACTCTAGTAATATTAGTTGTAACATGATATTTTGGTTCTAGATTCATATTAAATAATCTATTTTGTGGCTTTTGTGGCAGTTTTGGTTTCTAAATGGGTTTTTATTACTATTTTAATATACACAATAGTTTGTTTTATAAAAACCATTATTATATTTATGAAAATTAGATTTTACCTGTTATTGATAGTCTACTGCAAATACCACAGTTAAGAATATGATTCCCGGGGAAGAACTATGGTAAATTTTCATTTTTATATCCTTTTGCTAAAGCTTTGCTTTCAAAATGTGCTTTTTTAAATTTTCCTAATAAACACCATAGTTTCATAATAAACACCAAGTTTTGGTTTCTAAATGTGTTTTATTGCTATTTCATAACGAACATAATTACAAAATAATTAAAAATCATAATTACATTTATAGAAATTTGATATTAATTATTAGATTTTCAGAGTTAGAGTTAGTTTTCATTTATATTTTTCAATATATATTTATTATTTATTTTGTATTTGTATTTATTTATATTTTTAATTTATATATATTTTAAAGATTTTTAATATTTTACTATTTGTAATATTTATTTGATGTTTTTTATGTTTCATTTAATAAAATAATAATAATTTAATAAAATAATATTTAATGTCATTCTTCTATTTTATATATGTTTACGCACCTGCCAATCATTACAAGCAGGTGCGTAAAAATATATAAAATAGTAGAATGACATTAAATATTATTTATATATTTATATATAAAATAATAAAAATATTTAAAAAATATATAAATGAAAAATATAAATAAATTTGTATCTATTTTATATTTGTATTTATTTATATTTTAAATTTATATATTTTTTAAAATACTATGTTTGTTACCCTGAGCAAAGGCTTGACTATTTGTAATATTTATTTGATGTTTTTTATATTTTATTTAATGTCATTTTTCTATTTTATATATTCTTACGCACCTGCTTTTAATGATTGGCATTTCTTTAAAGTAGAAAGCATCTAATACAAACATGTTGGGTGAATTCACTAAACATTTGTAATAGGCGTCGACCAATTATTGGCACCGATATTAAGCAATTTTATGCTTATCGATATAGGTCATTTTCAAAACTGATTTGGCAATAAAACAGTTTAAAAGCATTTATAGAAAGTAGAAATCCCTTTTTATTCTTAATTTTGACTTTAAGTTTCATTTTTACACCAGACATATATATCGGTTCAAAATATCCGTTATCGGCCTACTTGATCTGCAATAAACAGCATCGGCCTTAAAAAAAACACATATCGGTTGACCTCTAATTTGTAACACTTTATTTTGTGGCATTATGTATCTTATTCCTAAAACCATCTATAAACCAGGCTTTGCTTGCCTCTACACCCTGCAAATTGTGTTCAGCACTGATTGTGTGGGTGTGTTTACTCTATTACCTAATTTGTATAATTTATTTAATAAATGTGGTAAATAGTGCATGCAAATAGGGTAAAAAATCATGCTGTTTGTGGTTGCACAATTCATTTTTGGTTTATGTCGAAGTTGTATTGACAACAGCATGGCTTTCTTTGTCTGTTTGTGTCTCAGGCAGAGGAAGGAGGAGTTGGAGCAGAGGATGTCAGCCCTTCAGGAGAGCCGTCGAGAACTCATGGTCCAACTAGAGCAGCTCATGCTTCTGTTAAAGGTAGAAATGATCACAGAGACATGACAAATGATTATGATATGATCTAAAAAAGTTAAAGTCACAATGTAGACATGCAGAGTTCAATGTTAATGAGCTGAACTGGTCCATCTACAGGAAGAAGAGCTAAAAAGAGCCGTAAGTTTCAGAGCCTTATAACAATACTGTGTTAATATGCTTCAGTTGACTTGAGATTAACTGTATGTTTTGTGTTTGTTCCTGCTAATATTAAACTTACATTTGTTCATTAAGCATTGCACAAATTAAAATAAATGCATGCTGTTATTTAGACAGACTACATTTGGGCATGTCAGTTACATACACTACCAGTCAAATGTTTCTGAACAGTAAGATTTTGAATGTTTTTTTAAAGAAGTCTCTTTTGCTCACCAAGCCTACATTTATTTGATCCAAAGTACAGCAAAAACTGTAAAATTTGGAAATATTTTTAGTATTTAAAATAACTGTTTTCTATTTGAATATATTTTAAAATGTATTTTATTCCTGTGATATCAAAGCTGAATTTTTATGATGTTGAAAACAGCTGAGTAGAATTTTTTCAGGTTTCTTTAATGAATAGAATGTTCAGAAGAACAGCATTTATCTGAAATAGAAATCATTTGTAACATTATAAATGTCTTTATCATCACTTTTGGTCAGTTTAAAGCATCCTTGCTAAATAAAAGTATTAATTTCTATCATTTCTTTCCCAAAAATACTGATTTCCAGGCTTTTGAATGGTATAGTGTATATTGTTACAAAAACTTTTTTATATTTCTGATAAATGCTGATCTTTGGATCTTTCTATTAATCAAAGAATCCTGAAAAAAAATTACTAATTTTTTTAACTATTGATATTAATCATAATAAAAAAATGTTTCTTGAACAGCAAATCAACATATTAGAATGATTTCTGAAAGATCATGTGACACTAAAGACTGGAGTAATGATGCTGAAAATTCAGCTTTGATCACAGGAATAAATTACATTTTAAAATATATTCAAATAGAAAACAGTTATTTTAAATAGTACAAATGTTTCACAATATAATTAGTTTTGCTGGTGAGCAGAAGAGACTTTTTTAAAAAACATAAAAAATCTTTTGACTAGTAGTGTACTCTAATTCTTCTTCGTCAGTTTTTGAACAAACTTTTAACCTTATAATAAATATTAATAATACATTTTGATGTGTAACTCATTGTTTGTGCTATAAAAATGTGCAAAAAAAAATCCTACCCTAATATTTTTAAGACAACCAACAATTTACTTAATAGACCATTTACCTGCTAAATGACATTATAAAATGTCTGTTATTGTTTATAAGTTGCTAATCATTATTTACAAATATTTGACTTCATGTATTTTATTTAATGTTTTGTTAGTCATTCAGACACTATGGGCAATTAATATTGTGGATTCTTTTTATGATTAACTCAGTGTTATTTAAGTGTTTTTTATATGCTATTATAGTATTATTAATATTTTTATTTGACTTTTCATATATTTTAGTTTTAATAACTTTATGTGCTTTTGTCATTCTATTTTGTTTTAAATTTATTTTAGTATATTTCTAATTTTTATTTAAATATTTTTAACTTCTATTTTTTCAGCTCAAGTTTCATCTAATGTTTATATATTTTATATTTAAGCTTTATTTAAATTAATAAAAAGGATTTTTAATAATTGTTGATTTATTAACCATAACAACACAGGTTTAAGTATGTATAACATTACATTTGTATAATCTGATCATCTTTTGTTTTCTAGAACCAGGGCCCTGGCCCCTCCCCTCGCTCCTCCCCCAGCCACACCATCAACACATCCATCCAATCAGTGTCCGGCAATACCACACCCATCCCAATGCCCGTCCAATCAACATCCGGCAATACCACGCCCAGTCAGACGCCTCAGGACTCGCTCATGGGCTTGGGAGGAGAGGTGCAGCAGGCCTTCGCTCAGGGTAACAAACATGTTCCTCTTGTGTTTTCATGACAGGTTCATATACATTCACCTGTAAAAAAATAAATAAATAAATAATTAAAAAAAAAAAATTAAGTCTCTTATACTCACCAAGGCTGCATTTATTTCCTCAGAAATACAGTAAAAACAGTGACATTCTGAAATATTATTTACATTTAAAATAACTGTTTTCTATTTGAATATATTTTCAAATGTAATTTATTTCTGTGATGCAAAGCTGAATTTTCAGCATCATCACTCCAGTCTTCAGTGTCACATGATCCTTCAGAAATCATTCTAATATGTTGATTTGCTGTATAAAAATATTTTTTATTATTATCAATGTTGAAAACGCATTTAATGTTATTAAATAATATCAAATAATTTGATTTCTTTTTTTAAAGGCTCCAGAAGGAACTTACGAAATGATCTCCTGGTAGCTGCGGATTCTATAACCAACACAATGTCTTCATTGGTGAAAGAGCTTAACTCGGGTAATGTCGAATTTCATGCAGTTATTAAATTACAATTATAGCACAAGTCATTCATTGATGTTTAAACTTTGCCTTGATTTTAATGTTTAGAGCCAGGGAGTGAAACAGACAGCATCCCTGACCTCACGTTCCCAACGTCAGACGTTCTCCACGGCAGAAGCGCTTCAAGATCAGGGTAACAAAAACTAGACTAAATCACCTGGTGTTTTCACCTGCTAACAGGCAGATCACGTGTTGTTCAGATCTCCTGGGCACATGTTTACAGTGTTTCTGGTCTCATAGGGCAGCAGGTAAGCTGGAGCCAGGGGATTTCTATGGACATGATCTGGAAAAGCAGCTGAACAGAGAGCTGAAGATGGAGGAACGACTCAGACACACACAGGAACAGGACAAGAACGTCCTGGTGAGATATTTAAACATACAGAGGCCTTTTTATAGATTATTTCAAAGCAAAAACAGTAATGCAGAGCAGAGCAGTAACACAGGAGCAGTTTGAATGTTAGACAGTTTTGCATGTGAAACGCTGAAATATGCAAATTATCAACCATCATTAGTCATCGTTTTACTCTTATTCATTATCTTTGCATTATTATGCTGTTAAACAGTAACAATATTAGACAGCATCTTAATTTAGTGAGAATTAGATCAAAGAATACTGAAAACAATGAAGCCGCAGAAGTGTTTTCAACATCGATAATAATAATAAATGTTACTTGAGCAGCAAATCAGCATATTATAATGATTTCTGAAGGATCATGTGACAGCTGAAAATTCAGCTTTGCATCACATAAATAAATTATGTTTTACAATATATTGAAATGGCAAATGTTCATTTTAAATTGTAATACTATTTCACAATATTACTGGTTTTACAGTATTTTTGATCAAATAAATGCAGCCTTGGTAAGCATTTTTAATGCATTGAAAACAAATAATCCTCAAACATGATTTTTGACTTAAATTAAATAATAATGCATGCATGTAACAATTGGTTTACACTACCAGTCAAAAGTTTTTGAACAGTAACATTTTTAATGTTTTTTTTCCTTCTGCTCATCAAGCCTGCATTTATTCGATCCAAAGTACAGCAAAAACAGTAAAATTTTGAAATATTTTTACTATTTAAAATAACTGTTTTATATTTAAATGTTTTAAAATGTAATTTATTCCTGTGATTTCAAAGCTGAATTTTTAGCTTCATTGCTTCAGTCACATGATCCTTCAGAAATCATTCTAATATTCTGATTTGCTGCTCAAAAACATTATTATTATTATTATTATTATGTTGAAAACAGATGAGTTGAATTTTTTTCAGGTTTCTTTGATGAATAAAAAGTTCAGAAGAACAGCATTTATCTGAAATGGAAATTTTTGGGTAACATTGTAAATGTAAAAAAAAATATATTTTTTATATAATATTATAAAATTATACTGACTTCAAGCTTTTGAATGGTGTAGTGTATTATTTTATAAAAGCTTTTTATTTTAGATAAATGCTGATTTTTGGGTCTTTCTATTCATCAAAGGCTCCTGAAAAAAATGTTTCAAAAATTTGGTAATAATAATAATAATAGAAAATGTTTCTTGAACAGCAAATCAGTATATTACAATAATTTCTGAAGGATCATGTGGAAATGAAGAGTGGAGTAATGATGCTAAAAATTCAGCTTTAAAATCACAGAAATAAATTACATTTAAAAATATATTCAAATAGAAAGCATTTATTTTAAATAGTAAAAACATTTCAAAATTTTACTGTTTTTACTGTTCTTTGGAGCAGAAAAGACTTCTTTAAAAAACATTAAAAATCTTACTGTTCAAAAACTTTTGACTGGTACCTCTTACATTTCTGTATTCACATCCATATTGTTTTGTGCCCCAAAGCCATTTTTAAACAGCAAAGTTTGGATGAATGTTCTGGGAAATATGCCAGCGGCGTGTCACGAGTGCACTGCGTCGTATATCAAATTGTATTTCTTTTTAATTGCTATAGAAATTAGACGAAATAGAAATGAAATATCCATTAAACCAAATGGACATTTTATCGTAATGAACATATCCCCAGGCTGCTTCCAGGCACCTGTTTTTGACTGCTGAGATGATGTTCATTTTAACCGTGCATCTGTACAAATATTGCCACGGGTGCTGCATGCAACGTGCCACAACTATTACCGCAAAGTCCTTACCACATGCATTTATGGACACCAGGCAATTTTCAACTTCTCAATTCTGTTTCTTCCAGGTGACCTTACAAGAATAGCTTCATTTTAATAAGCAATGGTAAGTATCCGTCTAAAGCATTGTGACAGATGATAACAGCGTTTGATGGTTCAAATGAATTTTTGTCGCTTCGTCTCATCACAGGGAGACTCTGAGCGACTCTGAAGCACTGTGCAACCAGACCTGAGCTGGGACATACGACACTTCTGAAAAGCATCAACAATACTGTGGTACACAACCCAATCTATAAATATAGAAATATATTTTTAGAATCTACAAGATGTTTTAAGACAATACTGTGAACCGACTTTGGAAACTACAAATAATGGAACTGTCTACAACACCGCCAGTGCCATAAATCCAGTGATTATGAGATTATTTCCGTTCCTTGGTGTTAACGTGTTCGTTTTGGTTTATTTCCGTGTGTATCTGTACTGTATTTAAATATCTGTTGGGTAAAGTGGGGGTGATCTTTAATGAAGCTGCTATCTTTACAAACGACATCTTTTATTGTACATTGAAGAGCAGAATAGCCTGACCCGATGCTCTTTTAAAGCATAGAAATATTAGGATTATGTTGTAGCTTCAGCTTCTCTTTGAGAGCGGAAGGATTTGAGATTTTCTCATAGTGTTTGATACACAAAATACACTGCCTTAGCTTATCAGACTCGGTTTATTTTAATAGATGGATAGGTATGTGTACTTTGTTGCAATTTCATTTTTAAAGACATGCATTTTAATCAATAAGACCAGGGCAGAAACAAGCGAATCTCATTTGTCACCAGGTCTTATGTAATTTTTTTTTTTTTAAACAAATCCCCAAAAATAAAAATGCAATATGTTTTGCATGGAGAAAATAAACCCTTTTTTTAGGACTATTACTATTTCTGACATTGTGACAGTTAAGCACAGCTCGTAATAATATAAAACATATAAATTTAATACACTACCAGAAAGAAAACCAGAAAGAAATAATAGAAATTAATACTTTTATTTAGCAAGAATGCTTTAAATTGTTCAAAAATTATGATAAAGACATTTATAATGTTACAAAAGATTTCTGTTTCAGATAAATGCTGTTCTTCTAAACTTTCTATTCATCAAAGAAACCTGAAAAAATTATACTCAGCTGTTTTCAACACAATAATAATAAAACTGTTTTTTGAGCAGCAAATCGGAATATTAGAATGATTTCTGAATGATCATGTGACTGGAGTAATGATGCTAAAAATTCAGCTTTGAAATCACAGAAAAATTACATTTCAAAATATATTCAAATAGAAAACAGTTATTTTAAATAGTAAAAATATTTCAAAATTTTACTGTTTTTGCTGCACTCCAGATCAAATAAATGCAGGCTTGGGGACATTAAAAATCTTACTGTTCAAAAACTTTTGACTGGTAGTGTATATTTCAAAATATATTGCATTTTTCTACTTCTATTGCATGTTTTTTTTGACAGGTTTCATGAGATTTACATTCAGTGAAACATATTATGTGACTCCAAAGGGCACACAGTACATTTACCATGCTCTATTATTCAACTTGCAATGTTTTAAATGTGTTAAGAAACAAAGAAATAGACATTTTCAAGGCAAATCTATGAGACAGCATCTGACACTACTGAATGTGCTGTTATGTTGTTCAAGAACTGACAAGATGCCTTTTGAAAAAGCATATTTTGGTGTAAGATATGTTGATCTAGAACAGAATTTTCATGCTTGGATTGATTTTGTCGGTGAATATGAATTCCTTTTAAAGACCGTCTCCAGTAGACAGGGTTAAGGATAACTGGTTTGGCTTTGACCATCTCCAGACTCTTTCATTGATGTGTTTTTCTTTGATATGCTACTGTCACACTGCAGCGCTCACATTGTTCTCACTGTTTACTCAGACATACAGTTATATACCAGAACAACAACAACAACAAAAAAAGCAGCATCTGCACTCCGCTGCCAACCATTGCACTTTTCAGTGATTTTGCATGGTACTAAAGAAAAATAAAAATATTATGTTGTACAAGTATTATCAAGTGTCCACGTTTAATGTTATTTTATTAAAAGTGGACTATCTGTCTCAGTGTTTTCCATGTCTTTAGTTTGTTCAATGTTTGTTCATTTAATTTTGCACACTGCTATTCTAACTTTGCCAATGTTAATTTGTTGTTGCAATTTACACAACGGCCACTAGATGTCCTTGTGGAATAATTTGAACTTTTTCTATAAAAAAAACAATAAAAATTACATTAGGATTTAAAATGATAAAACACCTTAAACGTAAATTTAATTAATTACAATTAAGATAAAATACACTAATATTTTTGCCTAAATTGATTTAATAATTTGGAACGTTCTCAAAGCTTTAAATATTAAAAATCGAATTATCATTAATTGATTAATTATTTTTTAATACATTTTTTAGTGATTTTGGATTTTTTTTCCCCCTCAATTTTAATTTTAAAAAAAAAAAATCTAATGTCTAATGTTTTTTTTTAATGATTTCAGTTTTGGTTTTGGTTATTAAGTACTTTTAGTTAAACTAAAAGGAAATTAGAAATGTTTAATAGGAAACTGTCTAAAAAATAGGTTACTTTTTTGTGTATTTAAAATTATAAAATTATCTCAAATGTAAATTAATCAGATTTAATTAATGACATAAAATAAAACATATTTTACTAAATTGATTTAGTAATTTAGGACATTTTCACAGATTTAATTCTTAATGATCTAATTAAATTTTATTTTTATAATTTTTTTAGTTTTAGTTTTAATGTCGGTTAAAATTTTTGTGATACGATGTTTTTTTCCGCCCTTAATTTTATTTTTATTTTTTTGTAATGTCTATATAGTTTAATATTTTAACATAATATTTTTCCTAAATGTATTTAATTATTTGGGACGTTCTCACAGCTTTAATTATTAATAATCTAATTATTGTAAATAATTAATTATTTTATTATCATTACTTTTAACTCTTATAATTTCTGTTTTCATTTTAATTTTCGTTAAATTTTTTGTAATTTTGTGGGGGTTATTTTTTTCTATGTAGTTTTTATTAATTTTTTTTCGACATGTAAACTGGCTTTAAGTGATTGCTTTTACTACATGTTATGACAATAACGCCATGTGTTTTATGTGTAAATATTGATTTATTAGACTGTCGGCTCCCTATTATTCAGAAACCAGCAATCTTACAATGAAACAAAGGCAGATTCTTCCTCTAAATTTAGCCTTTTATCTGTCGTCCAACAATGTTTCCGGTCGTAATAAATAAAAGCATCACTCATTTCCTTAGATACATAAAAACATAAAACATCAGGAAACCACAATGCACTCGAAGCGTTTATTCAACGAGCAGCGCACTGCCTTCCCATTGGTCGAGAAAGACAACATCCGTTTCTTCCGTCAGCCATTCATCAGACCAGAGGGAGGAGCCAATGAATAAAACAACGGCCTTTCTATTTGTCAACCAATCAGAGGAAAACGATGAATCCGCGTCCGCCAATCAGCGGCGGCGGGTGGATAGGCGGTGGCGCTGATGGTTCTCTGAGGCGCTGGAGGGTGGGGTGCGAACCGAGAAGCGCAGCTGGTTTGGTCGGATTTACTGTTGAGTTCACGGGTGAGTCGAGCTTATATCAGGCGCTGTCTTGACTATTAATGTGATTTCTTAATTAAGAGGTTTGGTTTTGCTCTAGCAGGCCTAAGCCTGTCGGAAACGAGCGTTTTATGTTTAATTTTGTCATTAAGTTCAAAGATCATGCAGGCAGAGTAGCTTGTTAGCGTAGCAGCAGCTGTTCATTACACTGAAGTGCATTGATAGCCTCATGGTCCTAACCCTAAACCTAACCTGTCACTTTTTTATGTTTTACGATGGCGTGGTTAATAAATGCATAATATTACTGACACAAATTTGTGTTGTTTTATTTTATGTTTTTTCTTTAGTAATTAACATTAAGTTGTTAATTTTCTAAACACACTTCCTGTTTTTAGAGACATGCATTTGGTGGGTTATGCTGCAAGGTGCAACTTTTACATTGATGCTAGACATTTAAGTCCACATGTTGAACATACTTGCAGGGATAAGCGAAAGACTGCAAAGCCGGTCTGAGAGAGAGAGAAACAAACCAACAAAAGACAATTGAACAGCCTGGTGCAATTAAAATGCAGTAATCTGCAACACAAATAGCTTAATGACTGCATGTGTAACATATTAGTGTTGGTTCAGAAACTCAAACCTGACCTAAAGTCAGATCCAAATGCATTTTTTGCATTCATTTAAACTATTAGCATATGAATTTCAGCATGTCTTAGTATTTGATTTGTGCCCCTTTTGCTTTAATAACAGCAGCACTTGGGCGGCATGAAGAAATATTTGATATTCAACACCACTGTGATGTTTTAGAGCTGGAGTGTCTAAACTCGTCCGGTGTCCTGCAGAATTTAGCTCCAACTTGCCTCAACACACCTGCTGGGAAATTTCTAGTATGCCTAGTAAGAGCTTGATTAGCTGGTTCAGGTGTGTCTAAATTGGGGTTGGAGTTGAGCTCTGCAGGACACCGGCCATCCAGGACCGAGTTTGGGCACCCTAGAGCATTTTATATGGGGAAAAAAAGGTAATTGTGACTTCTTATCTTACAATTTGAGAAGAAGTCAGAATTGCAAGATATGAATTCAGATTTCTGACTTTTTTACTTGCAATTTTGAATTTTTTTTTTTCTCTGAATTCTGAGTTTAAAGTTAATCTCAGAATTCTCTAATAGAGGGTTTGCACTTACGTCACGGTTTGGTCTGTTACCCGGATGCGAGGCCATATTAAAGATTCTCGTATTTAAATGACAGCATTGGTTGCACGGTTAATGTACTACTGAATATGTTATTCTGCTAATTTATGCTGTCTAAACCATAGACAAAACGTGTGGAAGCTGCTAAATCATCTAGAGAAGGACTTAGTAAGCAGGAAAGGGCACAATATTTTGACAAACTAAAGTTAATAGGTGGTAAAGATGCATATTAGCAGTATTAAGATACTAGCCTAATATTTCACCTACCTGACTGGAAATAAGCACAAACACAAATGTTTCTTGGAAATCCTGGTTCAGTTTGACTAACCACAAACGCCTTTTTGTTCCTCTGACAGTTTTTTGCACACTTCTCTTTGTTTTGTTATGACTTTTGGCAGTCTATAATACTCCAAATGTTTTTTTCTGGTCCGAGTGATTAGTACAGCCCAAATTATGACAATAACTGACCATTAGCCTTTTTCACACTTCCGTGTTTCTGGCTTCCGGATTGGCGCTTGCAGGGTAAACGTTTTTCCGGTGACAGCAGCGGCCGTACTGAACAAGAGTAAGTTTGGGAATCAAAGTCTATTTTTACAAAATAGATACTATGATACTATGATATATACCGGTGTTTTACTCTAAAAATAGCAAACATTTATTCATAAACTTTGTGTCCGCGTCTGGTCATCACAAATACTATGTTTATTTAATTATGAATGTTAGCACTTATAATACAGTACAGTTTTAAGTTTTGCCGTACTGTCTATTTGGTGCTGGCTGTGCATTATGACTCTTCACATCATTTTTTTTCGCGATTAATATTGTTATTATTATTATTATTAAAGTAATATTGTATTTTCTACTTGCTCTCCTTTGCATTATTAACTTCAGGGTGTAAATGTACTTTGCATAATGTGCCCAGGGATATACATAATAAAATAATATAATACTAAATAAGACATGACTCCGATTAATGGCTTTATTCCTTTTGGATCTGGATTACGTTGTTGTATTGAGTTTATGCATCATCCGGACTCAGAATTGTTTCATTTATTCTTGGGGAAATGTGCATTTGGATATAAACGCTGTCATAATTTACCATGATGTAGTGATTCGAGGGAAATGACTGAGTAAATTGAGAAAATACGCTTAGATATACCGGAGATGGAGAACAGAAACTATAGCTGGCGCTATGTTGCGCATATATTATATTGACGAGTACCGGTCTGAGTGCCCATATAAATTACAAACAAGTAAAATGTTGTTTCTTTGTTGATTATATAACAACTTGGAAAGCAGACAAAAAAGAAAAGGTAAAAGGCATTATTTGAGACAAGAGCATATTAATATAATAGGCACAGACCTGTAGCGGAACTGACTTTACCCTGCGCTGACGTCACTTCCGATTTTTGTGAAAAAGGCTAATTATAGCAGCAATAATCAGCAAAAAATTCAAGTCTAGTTCGGTTCAGTGGCATTGCCGATGGCCAATATTGCCGACTGATGATGTGTCATGAAAACACTCTCTAGGGGGGAAAAAAAGTATGTGTGACTTTGATATGAAGTCAGAAATTCTGACTTTTTTTGCTTGCAATTCCAAGTTTATATTTTGCAATTCTGACTTTTTTTCTTGGAATTCTGAATTCAAATCTCAAAATTCCGATTTTTAATCTCAGAATTCTCAAATAACGTCACAATTCTTTTCATAATTGTGAGTTTAAATAATGCAATTTTGACTTTTTTTCTTAGAATTGCAAGTGTGAAAGTGGAAAAATGTCTGTAATAAGAATCACATGATTGATTTTACTAATTTAATTTTATTTAATTTGATTAGTGTCCTACAGTTAGGGCTGGGTGATATATATTGAATATTAGCGATAATATCGCAATAATTTTGACGATGATGTAAAATTCGAATATTTCAAATTCAAGCTTACTTTCCCAAAAGAATGCGCTGAACAATCAATATTACATTCCCTTACATATTACCGCGCAAGAGACATGAGGTTAGGGTGCTCTACACGCCTCTACTACGCGACCTTTCATGAGTGCGGTTTCCAAATATCAAGAGTTCAAATCCCTGAATCACTAGATTTTTTTTTTAACTGCTTAAATTTGCAGTAAACATTTTGTATTTACTCTGTAATGATAGCTGTTCTATCTAAATTGTTTATATTGTTTTTTTAAATGGGGGCAGAAGAAAATCATAAAATTTAACAATCATGCAAATGCAAATATATCAAGATATATATCGAATATCGTAAAAATTTTGACAATACTGAGATATCAATTATTTTTTATATATCACCCAGCCCTACCTACAGTAGTAAGAAATTTAAAATAGGGAATATTTCTTCTTCGTTTTACATCATAACTTTTCTTTGCCCCAAACTTAAAAATCCTCAAACATCAACATTTAAATGGGTTTTCAATGTGGTCTCAGACAGTTTGAACCCTCTGTATATGCACTTAATTTTATTTATTTATTTGGCTGGCCAATATTCTTTAACTTTATGATACAGTATTGAATGGTATATCAGCCAGGCTGATTAATTTGCCAGTTTTGAGACAGTTTAAAATTATTGGTATCAACCAATTATCACTCCCAGTTGACTGATTTTTACATTATTAAGTTTTATCTAAAAAAAAACCACACACTACCAGTCAAAAGCTGTCTCTTCTGCTCACCATGCCTGCATTTATTTGATCCAAAATACAGCAAAAGCAGTAAAATTTTGAAATATTTTTACTGTTTAAAATAACTGCCTTCTATCTGAATATATTTTAAAATGTAATTTATTCCTGTGGTCAAATCTAAATTTTCAGCATCATTACTCCAGTCTTTAGTGTCACATGATCCTTCTTGCTGTTCAAGAAACATTTATTATTATTATTATCAATATTTAAAACAGTTGAGTATTTTTTTTTTCCTTTGTCAGGATTCTTTGATAAATGGAAAGATCCATAGATTAGCATTTATTTAAAAAAAGCTTTTGTAACATTATACACTATACCATTCAAAAGCTTGGAGTCAGTATAATTTATTTAAGGTTTTTTTTGGCAAAGAAATTATAGAAATGAGTACTTTTACTTAGCAAGATTGCTTTAAATTCATCAAATTGTTACAAAAAATTTCTATTTCAGATAAATGCTGTTCTTCTGAATGTTCTATTCATCAAAGAAATCTGAAAAAATTCTACTCTGCTGTTTTCAACACAATAATATATATATATATATATATATATATATATATAAGTTAGCAGCAAATCAGAATATTAGACTGATTTCTGAAGGATCATGCTTTGAAATCACAGGAATAAATTACATTTTAAAATATATTCAAGTAGAAAACAGTTTTTTAAATAGTAAATATATTTCAAAATTTTACAGTTTTTGCTGTACTTTGGATCAAATAAATGCAGGCTTGGTGAGCAGAAGAGACGTCTTTAAAAACATTAAAAATCTTACTGTAGTGTATAAATTAAATATTTAATGTAAAATAAGTATTTGTATATTTAATTTCAGCTTATTTGTGCACATAATTAAACGGCTCATATGTTCATCAGCATTACATTATCCATCAGGCACTCTGACCTCAGTATCAGTCATTGAAAACTCAACCATTAAAATAAAACTTATCTTTTGTAATGATTCATGACCAGATTTATGGTGGTAGAAACGTCTGTATATGGAACACCTCAGTCACCAACTTTTACTATCTAAATATTTTTTTATGTACTTTACGTACAATGTCTAGACTGAGTACTGAAATGGTGTTTGCTACCACTAAATGTGTTCATTTAAATGTCTCGGTTAAAAGTAATTTTTTAAATCCTAAGTTAACAAGTATATATATATAAAAGCAGATGCCATCTTGTTTTTTGATCATATCAGGAATGGCATCACAGACAGATTACACTGTAAATTTACATGCAACTATTTTCCATAAACATTCAGTAAACTGAAGATAAATCTCATACTGTTAGTCGTGGTGTTCTTGCTGGAGCATGAGAAAACTTTAAATAACCTCACTAATGTTTTTCCGCTTGTATAATGTCATCAGTTGTAAAGGTATGATGACTTCATTCATCAGTTTGAAACGTTCGCTCATGACCCAGCAGGCCATTTAGATAATTTATCTCTCTGTTTTGACTCTAAAAACCATAGATTTGATTGGTTGGACAGACTGCATTGTAAAGATGTCATACAACATACATTAACAAGAGCCTTATCTAAACTTTGTGTAATGTGTATATGCAATAAATTAAATCACAGGGCTCTTTGCAATACAGTGAAGAATAATGAGCCACGCGCCTCGTCACATATAGACACGGATATCTAGAATCGCAAAAAGCACTGTATGTTTGAATAGCGCTTTTTGGACTGTTTGTTTTATTATTTTTTTATGTTGTTTTAGCATCAGTTATACAATACCAGTCAGAAGTGAACAGTGGGATTTTTAATGTTGTTTTTTTTTTTAAAGAAGTCAATTCTGCCCACCAAGCCTGCATTTATTTGATCTACTTTTTATTTTGAAATATTTTTGCTATTTAAAATAACTGTTTTCTATTTGAATATATTTCAAAATGTAATTTATTCCTGTGATTTCAAAGCTGAATTTTTAGCATCATTACTTCAGTCACATGATCCTTCAGAAATCATTCTAATATTATTATCAGCTGTTTAAAAAAACATTTATTATTATTTTTATGTCGAAAACAGCTGAGTAGAATTTTTTCAGGTTTCTTTGATGAATAGAAAGTTCAGTAGAACAGCGTTTATCTGAAATAGAAATCTTTTGTAACATTATAAATGTTTTACCATAACTTTTGATCAATTCAAATCACCCTTGCTAAATAAAAGTATTACTTTCTACAATCCACAAAAAAAAATAAATAAAAAATAAAAAAACACTGACTCCAAACTTTTGAATGGTATAGTGTATAATGTTACGAAAGCATTTTATTTCAGATAAATGCTGATCTTTGTATCCTTCTATTAATTAAAAAATCCTTAAAAAATGTTTTAAATATTCATAATAATAGTAATAATAAAAAATGTTTTTTTTGAACAGCAAATCAGCTTCTTAGAATGATTTTTGAAGGGTCATGTGCCATTAAAGACTACAGTAATGATGCTGAAAATTCAGCTTTGGATCACAGAAATAAATTACATTTTAAAATATATTCAAATAGAAAGCAGTTATTTTAAATAGTAAAAAAAATCCAAATTGTAATGATTTTACTGTATTTTAGATCAAATAAATGCAGGCTTGGTGAGCAGAAGAGACTTCTCTAGTAGTGCAGTCTCTTACACTCACAAAGGCTGCATTTATTTGTAAAAAAAAAAAAAACCTGTAATATTGTGAAATATTATTTTTGAATATATTTAAAAATATAATTTATTCCTATGATAGCAAAGCTGAATTTTCAGCATCATTACTCCAGTCTTCAGAAATTAAACTAATATGCTGATCTGGTGCTCAAGGAACATTTTTTATAATCATTAATGCTGTTATTTATCTATTTTGTCTTATGAGGACGGTGAACCACAAAGGTATATTCCTATAAATAAAGCATCATATATAATACATAATGACGTATTTAGGAAGAGGCAAAGTTCCTCTGGCTCAAATCTGAAGCACCCCTCCCAAAGTCACATGACTGTCGTTCCGCGACTCACCTGTGAGGTCGCTGTTGAGCGGAAGACACACATCCATATACACACATACACACACTCTCTCTCATACACACGGGATTTATACTAAGAACAAGCAGGCAGGCGGCAGGGAACAGCCCCGACGTCCCTTTCCTCGTCCGTTCGAGTATTTCACAGAGCCAAATGCCCGGTCCGACCCAAGCTCTGTCCCCCAATGGAGAGAACAACAACGACATCATTCCGGACAGCAACGGCACCAACATCATTCCCTACAGAAAGAACACAGTGCGCGGAGAGCGCGCCTACAGGTACACCACTGCCATTACCATCCGCCGGCCGCTTTACAAAGAAACCTCCGCTTTAAGCGACCTACAATCAATGCATTTAGCCGAAAATATCAAGATTACACGATTTAATCCATGCTTTCCCCATGCACTCGCTCTGGGAACCCAAAACTCCCATTATGGCTGCGTTATATCTAACGGTGGGGCTTTTCCTGAGCCAGCTATGGCGTTTCCCCGATGGTGCAATCATAAAAACCATGTTAAACGCTCTTTAGTGAATGCGTACATGCTCCAGGGCTTTTTCTCAGACGTTATGCATAAGATTTGAAACGGATGTATATTGGGATGCCCGCTGACTGAGTGCTTTCACAGGTTTTGACAGTGCATGGCCTGTATGTTCACTAAGCAGTCAGCCATTGCGTAATGTAATTCATTTCATCCTATCCCCAAAATCTGTTCATGGCGTGCATATCGTGCCTAACACTGGATAACATCTAGTGCATGGGTAAACATGCGATTGCATGTGTTTCACGGGTCTATAAACATTTTTTAAGATGATTGCTTTTGTTGACACTGATTTGTTGGCCCCTCTGATTTTTTTTTTTTTTCCTCCCCCCTTCATTCCAACATCTCACTAAACTGTTTATCTTTCCTGCTAAATTTAGATGAATCTGTCTCTCTTTAAGCACAACAGCACTAATGTCTGGAAATGCAGTGTGTGTGTTTAAGCTTATTAAAGGCATGAGAAATTATTAGAGAGGTGGATTTGTCATCCTGGAGGATTTTAAAGAAATCTTATGTAAGAGATGTGGGTTTTCTTGAGGGGTTTGCTTCATTATTCATATGATGGTTCACTGGGAAATAAAGGATAAATGGGATTGATGTGATGGATCTTTTTATTGGATTTGAGCTGAAACTGATTTTGGTCCGTTGATTGAATTAGGTTAGTTTGTTTCATGTAAGTCTTTGATATGTTAATATGCTTAATTATGCTATATTAATAACATGTTGTGGAGGGCATTGCTGTTTTGCATGTGTCAAAAATAGTTTTAATTTTATATATTCAAGGACCATGTTTTTAAAAACTGATTTAAAAAAATGAATACAATTAATGCTTGTTTGTGCCTTTTTTTTTAGGTTATTTATGCTATCATGAACTTGATATGTCGGTTGTCCCACAGTTCAACTTTTCTATAAATAAATAATCAATATTTCATACTGTATATTATAATGATGTGATGCCTAAAATATTTGCATTGTTTTTAAATTAATACTATTGATTCAAGTTTGTTTTTATTTATTTTTAGACAAAATAGCATGTTAATATTAGTCATATTTATCAATCATAGCATGAAAATAATTATCAGCTTATGTCATGTCGGTCAGTAACTGTGTTTTGTGCCAAAACGAGATGTGTTTCAAATCTATCATCGCATCAGCAGCTTTTCAAGGGCCTTTCAGTTTCAGTAGAGGACAAACAAAAAGTCTTTTTTGTCTGATGCAAATATATATGCAGTCTGGTTTGACATCAAACGCTGTTCTGTAATGGAAAGTTGCTATATTTGTGCATTCATTTCTAAAAGTACTTTACGTTTAAGTACTTTAGATTTTTTCCCTTGCTTAGTTTTGAGTTGAATACAAAGAGGCTAGACAGTCTGTGAACTTACAATTCAGTCTGAGGACAAACAAAAGTTCAAAAGCTTCTATTTATCATTGTGGAGTGCTCTGTATATCTTGATATTTACTTGGTGATTACCTAGTTTACATTAGGATCATGTTACACTGTGTTTATAGGCAAAATGTGCAACACTAGATAGCAAGAAACATTCAGGGCTCTTAAAGGAACAGACCAAAAAATGAAAATTTGCTCAAATTTTGGCCATCCAAGATGTAGGTGAGTTTGTTTCTTTATCCAAAACAGATTTGGAGAAATTTAGCATTACATCACTTGCTGGAGGAATGGGTGCCAGAATGAGAGCCCAAATGGCTAATAAAACCATCACAGTAATCCACACCACTCCAGTCCACCAGTGAAGATCTTATGAAGCTAAAAGCTGTGTTTTGTAAGAAACAAATCTATCTTGAAGACATTTAAAATTTAAATCATTGTTTCTGGACAAAATACAGCACAAAGTGAAACAGTTCTGCCATTGGCAAAAAGGTGTTGTCCTTTCACTTTAAAACCCACTGACATATTTGTTTACAACTGTTTTTGCTTGTAAACACTGCTTGATTTGTGCATATTTCTCCCCTGATTCAGACAAGGTGACTTTTTTTTTTTTTTACTGGAAATAGCAATATTATGTATAAAGGATTTGCATTTTATCCAAAAGCAATGGTTTGAAGTTAAAAAACATCTTAATGATAGATTTGTTTCTTACAAACTCACAGCTAAGACATTAATTGAGGGACTAAAGTAGTGTGGATTTTTTTGTGGATTATTGTGATGTTTTTATTGGACTCTCATTCTGACGGCACCCATTTACTACAGAGGATGCTTTGGTGAGCAAATGATGCAATGTTAAATTTCTCCAAATCTAAAGAAATAAAGGTGAGGGTGAGTTAAATTTTAAGCAGATTTTCATTTTTGGGTGAACTTTTTTTTTTTTTTTTAACAGTATAGATTTAACAACCAATGACCTTTTGTTGTCCCAGTTTAGTTTCTAAAACACTTAGAAATGCATTGCATGCAAAGTCAAATGACTTTAGACTTATATTATGCATGCATTGTAAATTACTCATACTGACAAGATGATTCAGTCAATAGCAGTGCTGATAGTGTCGTTCAGATTTTGAGCTGTCCTTCACTACATCTGCACATGATTATGATGCTGGTGATGATGATGATATCTGTGTCTCATTCACAGCTGGGGGATGGCGGTCAACGTTTATTCTACCTCAATCACCCAGGAGACTATGAGCAGGCATGACATCACAGCCTGGGTGAACGATCTGCTCTGTCTAAACTACACTAAAGTGGAGCAGCTGTCATCAGGTATGTGAACCTCCCAACTTTAACTGCCGCTGACACTCATTAGAGACAAAGACCAGTAATCCCAGAGGATTTACACTAAGGCATTTCGTTAGTGCTCGTAGGACGGCTGCTACCTTTAAATGTTTGTGTGAATAAATAAAAAGCTGTTGTGAATTCTCAGCTGCTTTAGGTAACACGGTCATAAATTAGGATTAAACTGCTATGAACTGAAAAGCAATTAAACTAGAACTACTTTATTGCAGTCAAAAACAAATAGATTTGAGTCATCTAATTTTGTTTTTTGTGTTATGCTGTATTTCATTGAAAGCTATTTTAAACAGTTTTAATTTAATTAATGTGTAATTCTTGTATAATTATACAATTCTTACGCAATTTTATGTGAGCATAATATGGGGTGTTTACATTAACTGCAAGGTAATGTTGCACTTTATTTTACAGTACATGTAGTTACAGTGCACCTACCTAAGAAAGTTCTGGTAATATAAGGTAACTACATGGGTAGGGTTAGGTTTAGGGTTAGGTTCAGGGTTTGTACCTAGTTATTGTAATTACTTTAACTTCATGTACATCGTGTGTACATGAGGAACAGGACTGTAAAAATAAAGTGCTACCAAATTCAACTCAATTTTAATCAAAAATGTTTATTTATCTACCCATTGAGTTTCAGTATTCTTTCATCAAGTTCTCATACGTTTGCATGTAACTTCATCTGAAAAACTACATCGCTTTTGATCACTGCTATGATTAATTGTCGTTTGCATTGTTTAATTAGTTCTTAGAAATTGAATCAGATGAACTTCTGTTTATTTGCAACAATTAGATGACCAGTCCTTTGTGTGATTATAGTTTGATGGGATTTTGCAGGATTTCGGAAGGTTTGATTAATGATGAAAAAGAATTATTTTAATCAATGGTAATTATAGGCTCATAAAACCTTATGATAAAAAAAGACTTTACGAAACAAATGATAGCATTATTTGTAATGTATAATAGGAGTGTGCAATAATGACAAAAATAACATCTGGATATTTTCTGGAATTTTGTCAATAACTATACTATAGTAAGATCATTTAAATTGAGTTGTACATTTTATGGGCATAACCTAATTAAATGTATGCATCATATTTTGTGTCTAATTCCTAAATTTAATCAGTGAATTCAAATAGTAAGACACTGTAGAGCAGTTACCAGTCAAATGAAATCATTTGCAAGCAGAGGTGCCACAGAATCTGCATCTGAAATGGCTTTTAGATGCAATTACATAGAAAATGAATTAATTTAATCTGTTACAAATGCTTAAATAATGTCTAGATTTAAAAAAGGAAATTTGAAAAATGTTGAATACTGATATTTGAAATTATTTGGGTGGAAAAAAGGGGTAAATATATACTCTAAATATAAACCTAAAATCGCCAGTAGGTGGCGGCGAATCATTACGTGAGTGAGTCAATGAGTCGTTCATTCGAACGAATCGTTCAAACGGCTGATTGATTCAGTAACGAAACGACGTCGTGTGTTGCTCAAAGACGAAAAATGCTTGTGCTGTGACTTTGTTTGAAATTATATTTGACGAAATGCTGCAAAAACAGGAACTTGTGTCTAAAATGTAAGTCAGTTAATATTATTTTCTTGTTTATTGAGCTGCTCATCAAATCAGTATCACATTTGCATCGTGCTAATATTTGAAGAAAAACGCCTTTCTTCGTGTTAAATCTTGACTATATCGGATGATATATATGAAAAAGGCACATAAGTCATATTTGCCGCCTTATTTTGATTTTCGGAGGAATTCTAAATCAGTTTTAATAGACTAAATCATGCTATTATCGTAGGCGATATGTCAAAAGTTTACATACACCTTGCAAAATCTGCGAAATGTTAAGTGTTTTGCCAAAATGGGAGGGATCATACAAAATGCATGTTATTTTTTTTTTTTTTTTAGTACTGACCTGAATAAGATATTTCGCATAAAAGACGTTTACATATAGCCCACAAGTGAAAATAATAGTTAAATTTATAAAATTGGTCCTCTTCAAAAATTTACATACACTTGATTCTTAATACTGTGTTATTACCTGAATGATCCACAGCTGTTTTTTATTTTTTAAATAGTTTAATAGTTAGATAGTTCATGAGTCCCTTGTTTGTCCTGAACAGTTAAACTGCCTTTTGTTCATCAGAAAAATCCTTCAGGTCCCACAAATTCTTGCTTTTTCAGCATTTTTGTGTATTTGAACTCTTTCCAACAATGACTGTTTGATTTTGAGATCCATCTTTTCACACTGAGGACAACTGAGGGACTCATATGCAACTATTACAGAAGGTTCAAACACTCACTGATGCTCCAGAAGGAAACACAATGCATTAAGAGCTGAGGGTGAAAACTTTTGAAGTCTTAATATCATACTTTTTTCTTTTAGTACTGCCCTTCAGAAGCTACAGAAGATACTTACATGTTTCCCAGAAGACAAAATAAGTTACATTTACCCTGATCTTTAAATTCAAAAAGTTTTCACCCCCTGGCTCTTAATGCATTGTGTTTCCTTCTGAAGCATCAGTGAGCATTTTAACCTTTTGTAATAGTCATTGTTTGTATAAAATGACTGATTCTGTTTGTTGAGGACTGTCTGTGTTGCTCATTTCTACCTAAACATTCTGATGTGTACAGTAAGAGACGAATATGAATCTTCAAAGATCTGCATTAAAATCGTATGATTTATAAGTTTTGAGTTTTGAAAACAATTTTCTCTCCGGTAATAGAAATTCATCATTTAGATTAAGTGGGAACCTTGACTAATAATATCAAACAGAAGATGTTTGTGGACATAAACCCTTCTGTGCTTTAGCATGACATCACCGCAGACATCAAGACCTTAATTTAGTTCAGCATAAACACAAGTCAAGCCAGAGGTATTTAAAGATCTCTGAGACACTGAATATCCTCTGGATCAGCTCCAGGTCTACCTAGACATTGATTTACATGATGTTGCGCTGGCATTTTAAATTACATCCTTGGAGTCGAATGGATCTCCCTTTAAGTGCTCTTACTTTATTTATTCTGATTGGGCAGATTAAGTTTGCTGCAAAGTAAATTGGACACTTATTTGAACCTGAGACTGAAACTAGATCTGGTTGAAAGTGTTGGAGATCTTAGAGATGCAGAATGAGACCTAAATAATGTCCTCATGAAACCTTTTTCCCAATTTGTGCATCGCTTTGCAGGAGCTGCGTACTGTCAGTTCATGGACATGCTGTTTCCCGGCTGCATCAGTCTTAAGAAGGTGAAATTCCAGGCCAAGTTGGAGCATGAATACATCCACAACTTCAAACTCCTGCAGGCCTCCTTCAAGAGGATGAATGTTGATAAGGTGAGGGAAACGTGAGGGCCTTCCAGTCATGCTTTCACTATAAGCACTGAAAATCTGATTAGATATAAAATCGCTCTCAAAATCACCATAGAGAAGTACATTTTAACCTGAAAAACAGTAGTGGTTTTGTCTGATAAGAAAATATATGAAATATCCCAAAACCCCAGACTGAGCAGTGAGAAAATCAATGGGAAAAATATGGGATTTTTTTAGTTTCCTCTATAGTTATAATTACCACTACAAACAGTTTTCACTCAGAAAATGTTAGTAAATTTTACAATTAATTACAAATAAATGGCAAGTGACACGCTGAATTAAAAGTGAAATTTTAAAATGAGATTTTCTTGTAAAATACACTATACTCATGTTTATTTATTTATTCATACATATTTTTACAGTCCAGTTATTGCTTTCTGTATAACAAAATCTTAACATTTGGTGAAAAAAATATATAATTAAATAATGTTAATATTAATTTAAATGATTTTAATTTAATGAAGTAGTTTTTAGTAAGTTAATACGATAGCAGAAAGTGTTACTGATTTGCTAAAATAAAAGCATAAGGAGGCCCCAGTATTTTATTATAATAATTTAATATTTAATATTTACAGTGACCAGGCAGTCAGAAACGCACAGATTTTTTTTTAAGACACTTATTTTAGTGAGATCTGACATTTTATGCATGCAACAAATAAAAAAATAAATATTTACAAAAATAATAATAATAAAATAAATGCATCACTTTTAAAAAGTTTTTAATTACATGCAGGGATTCCCAAATTTTTTTTTTTTTTGTCAGCTATACCCTTTTGATCTAAAATATTTTCTTGAAAGTTACTTGAGATTTTAAATTAAAATCAGTAATTTAACAACACTTTCAAGTGTTCGTTTTTTTTTTTTTTTTTGATATAATAAAAAATAATCTGACATATTTTTACTCAATATATATACTTATAAAAAATCTAAATATTGAGAAAATCTCCTTTAAAGTTGTCCAAATTAAGTTCTTAGCAATGCATATTGCTAATCAAACATTAAGTTTTGATATATTTATGTTAGAAAATATACTAAATATCTTCATGGAACATGATATTTACTTATTATCCCAACTATTTTTGGCATAAAAGATAATTCTATAATTATAACCCATGCAATGTATTTTTGGCTATTGCTACAAATATCCCCGTGCTACTTAAGACTGGTTTTGTGGTCCAGGGTCACATTTACACTCGCATCCTATTTCCTTTCCTCTTAGATCATCCCTGTAGAGAAGCTCGTCAAGGGACGATTTCAAGACAACCTGGACTTCATTCAGTGGTTCAAGAAGTTCTTTGACGCCAACTACGACGGGAAGGAGTACGACCCGGTGCAAGCCAGACAGGGCCAGGACGCCATTCCCCCTCCAGACCCCGGCGAGCAGATTTTCAACCTGCCAAAGAAATCCCACCATGCCGCCAGCTCTCCCACCGCAGGTCTGTTGGGCTGCCCGTAACATCATTTATTTGTAATCATCATTAATCAACTGGCATTTAGCATCTACTAAATTGCATCATGACATTGTTAACTTGTGTGCAGGAGCTACTAGATCAACCAGTTCAACCCCTAAATCCTCCACCTCGACCTCCCGACCCTCCTCTGCCAAAAAGATCCCTGTGATGTCAGCGACACCCGCTAAAGGAGAGAAGGAGCTGGAAGCCCAAGTAACGCAACTAAACGAACAGGTGGACATCCGTAACGTTATTAATGCTGTTAAAATCTTTAAATAGATGAGAAATTAAGAACATAATGGTCATAAATGCAGAGTGAGAGCATGGGATAAGGTGCCATTTTAGTGGATCATTTCTGTGAGACTTAAAAAGTCTTAATTTACCCTTCCACAAATTAAGGCCATTAATTGGAGCAGAACATGTTCTTAAATTCATACAATTATGGCATTAAATGCAAAAAATAAAAATCTTTGTGAGTATTTTTGTCTTATTTTCTAATACAAATATCTAAACATCCTTAAATCAAGACAAATTTACTTAATGCAAAATGAAATCTTGTTAAAAAAATTAAACACAGAGTCAGCTTATCTTTGGAAAAAAAAAATCTGAAATCTGATAAGCTTGATTTGTTTTGACAGAGTAGATATATGTATTTTTTAATCATAAATATATTTTGATTTTAATACATTTTAAAAAATATATACATATAAAAAATATGACTTAAATATATGCATTGTAAATTTATGGTTATAATGCAAGACCAAATTGTTTTTGTTATTGTTATTATTATTAATATTATTATTATTATTATTATTATTATTATTACTGTTATTGTTGTTATTATTATTTTCTTAAATACAGTGACATTACGCTTTGTTGACATTTATTTATTTTACATTTATTTATTTTAATATTTATTTAGATTTTATTTAGTCATTTTTATTTAGTAGTAATAATTTTATAATAGTAATAATAATTTTTAAATAGATTTTTAGTAATTTTTATTTAGTAGTAGTAGTAGTATTAATAATAATAATAATAATAATTATCATTATTTTCTTAAATACTTTATTCTACATTACGCTTTATTTTATATTTATTTATTTTAATATTTATTTTTATTTTATTTAGTAATTTAATTATCATTGTTATTATTTTCTTTATTATTATATATCATTATTATTATTTTCTTAAATTAGTATTCTACAGTGACATTATGCTCTGTTGATATTTATTTATTTTATATTTATTTATTTATTTTAATATTTATTTTGATTTTTAGTAATTTTTATTTAGTTGTAGTAGTAATACTACTACTACCAATAATAATAATTAGCATTATTATTTTCTTAAACACTTTAATATTCTACATTTTAATATTCTGACATTTATTTTAATATTTATTTCTATTTTATTTAGTGATGTTTATTTATTATTATTAGTAGTAGTAGTAGTAAAAATAATTATAATAATAATAATTATTATTATTTTAATTATTATTATTACTATTATTGTTATATAGTAATATTGTTATATTTGGATTTTTTTCTCCTGTTTAGTTGCCTTGTTAGACTTAAATTTTGATATAAAATATAAAAAGCTATATTTTCATTCAATTAAAAAGTCATGCATTGTTAACTGTGCACAAAAACCAAAGAAAGGGCATTTTGTTGGATTATACACATCAGTTAAACTCAGAAAACCCACTTTTGTGACCAGTCAAACACGGCATCCGGAAGTATATACATTTAAGGAAGAATTATGTTGTTTAGAAGCATGTCTACTAAAGCAATAACCAGCTTTTACTGTCTGTTTACAGAAGTTTGTTTGCAGTCTGTTATGTCATTGGTAACTCTTGCTTCTCTCCTCTGCTGCAGCTCAATACATTAAAGCTAGCACTAGAAGGAGTGGAGAAGGAGCGGGATTTCTACTTTGGGAAGCTGAGAGAGGTGGAGCTGCTGTGTCAGGAGCAGGGCCAGGACAACGGGCCCTTCGTGGAGAGACTCATGGAAGTGCTGTACTCTGCAGACGACCAGGTTAGTGCTTCATCAGATTTTTATTTTTATTTTATTTTATTTTATTTAACGTATTATTATTATTATTATTATTATTATTATTATTATTACTATGAGACATCACACTTTATTTATTTAATTTCTATTTAATTTTATTTTGTTCAACTTTCTGTTGTTATTATTATTAGGAGACATCACACTTTTTATTTATTTATTTTTTATTTGTTTATTTTATATATTTATATATTTAGTTTCTGTTATTTTTCTTTTAATAAAAAATTTCACACATTACTATTTTTATTATTTCTATTTTTATGTTCTAATGCAAAAGAAATTAAAAAAAAAAAAGGAATAAATCATTTGTTTCTGTTATGATTAGCATTTATGTAGTATAAAGTAATTGTTTTTGTCCATTATAGTACACACATATTTTCTTTAATATCTCTGGTCATTATTTATGAAGGAAATATACAATCTAAACTCAACTCAATTCTTTTAGTTAGCTTTATGAAGATATTGGGGTTTGGACATAAATATTACTTTAAATTGCTTTAAAAAATATTTTACAAATGACGCAAAGTAGCATGTTTTATTGAAAAGAAACATAAAGATTATTATTTTTCAGTTTTTCAGTATTTTATTTGTGTTAATTTTTTCATATAAGTGTCAGGGTTAATGATTTTGACAAAAAAGACTTATTTTTTTTTCACTACTTGTTTTATTTTTTATTTTTTATTCAACATACTTATTCTAATATTATTATTATTATAAGAAATTACATTTAATTTTTATTTATTTGTTTATTTTTATACATTTATATATTACTTTTTTAGCTTTTTTCTTTAAAACTTTAACACTTTACTATTTTTATTTTAATGTTCTTTTAATACATAAGTACTTTTTTGCTTTTTTAATAAGACATAACACTTATTTTTTAATTTATTTAAAATACTTTTTTGCTCTTGTTTTCTGCTTTTAATAAAGCATTGTCATTTATTAGTTGCCGTAATTGTTTTATTTTCTTTTTTGTTTTAATAAAACAACACCTTTGTTGTTTATTTTTCTTTTTGCTTTTTAAATAAAACATCGTTATTTATTAATTATTAATTTATACGTTTTATTTGTTAATTTATTTAAAATACTTTTTCTGCTCTTGTTTTCTGCTTTCAATAAAACATTGTCATTTATTAGTAGTATTAATATGGTTTTATTATTTATTAATATTTTCTTTTTTGTTTTAGTAAAACAAAAGACCTTTATTATTTATTTTTCTTTTTTCTTCCCATCTCATATTAACACTTACATAGCATTATTACCTTTGTCCACTTATGATGATCAAGTCTGAAACATTTTTTTTCCTGTCAATTACAATTAAACAGGCTATTTTCTATAAATCATGTGTTATTATTACTCAAGTTTATACTATCTTCCAGTACTGAATAGATGCATCTAACCTGTCATAAATCAATATACTCTTTAGGTGTGATGTTATAACTATGACAATTTCTAAGACCCATTTTAATCTCATTTAGGAGGCAGGCGGAGAGGAACATGAGGCTCCGGCTCAGGAGGAGGACGTCCCTGAGGACACGCAGGACGAATACTGAACAGCTGTCAATCAAACAGACACCTGAACATACATGCACTCCATCAGAAAACTGCTTCTGGGTTCATTTTCCTCCAACTCATGACGGTTTATTTCTCATTTGCTCTCGTGATAAAGGAATGAGACGAATTGGCCAAATATTCAAACGTGTCTTTTCATTTTGAAGCCCTGTTTAATTGCATCATGACTATTATGAACATCCGACAGCAGCTTAAATGGTGAATCTTGTTCGTGTGAAGCCCGTGATAACAACCACTGCACATCAACTCCATTCGGTTTTTACCTTAACTGAAGTCTGTTGGCGTTTCCACCTGCTGTTTGTCATCTCACCGCGCCGATGAAGGAGAATTGACCTGTTTTAAGATGTGACATATCGAACCATTTCATTTTAAAATATTGCAATAAGAGTAGCTGGAAGAGCTACCAATACCATTTGTGAAATAGTTTCCTTAATAGATTAATCATTGGTTGTCACAGTAAATTGCATTATAACCTAATGCATTTTGGTAATTTAAACTCAATTTTTTCTCCTTGTTAGATTAAATAAACTCATTTTTCTTTACAGAGGTGGAAGCCAATCACAGTGTTTGATAGGAAACATTTCTTTTGAATGTGCAATCCGTATTTGCGTCTAAACGTTTTACTTTATATGTACAGTAAAAGAAGCAGCCGTCATCTGAAGAAAACAATGCATTTTGAAGGTTTTTTTTTTTGTTAACTGTTGTTCCAAGCACAGGTCTTCTGAACAGAAAACAGCATTCTCGTGATCTCCGTCAATATTCTCCACAGGTCAACGCTTACGTCATTTATTATTGTGTACAATGAAAAGGAATGTAAACATATGTACTGTTAATAATTATAAATAGACAATGTTTTTCTTTTTATTTCCCTCACAGTATCTTCCCTTATGCATTCCCCAAATGTGTTGCATGTTTGCATTTTATTTGTGAATAACTTGACCTGCTTTTTACATATTTAATAAAAAAAGGAAAAAAAAAATGTTAAATGTTTTTTGTATGTTTAACTTGCTGTTTAAAATCTCTGGAGATATGATAGACTTGCCCTAATAAAACCCTTTCACTTTCAAAAATAATAAATCATTTGTTTTTATTATGATTGAGTTAGGGTAAAACACATATTTTATTAAAAGTACATTTTTCAGTTATTAGTATTTTCATTATTTTCATATAAATAAACGTTTTAAAAGAGCAGAGTATAATTTTCTTTGACAAAAACACTATTTTATATTAGTTTTATTATAGTGCGTAACGCTGAACTATAAATAAGTAAATCAAATTTGAGAAGCCGTCTTACCGATAGAGCGTTAAACATCATTGGCCGCCAGGTGTCAGTAGCGCGCAAGGTTACGAACTAAAAGAGCGGGAGAGACGAACCGAAGAAGAAACTGCCCGTGCTGCAGTTTAGTAACTCGCAGTACAATGTAAACAGTTATCCTTTAATAAGCAAATAAGTCTTATTTGAGGAAAAATAAAGCCGTTAAACGTTTGCTAAGCATCATGGGCAAGGTAAGCGATCGATACGCACATTATAAACAGACTTTGTCAAACTTTTAATATGTTTCAGGTGTTTGTGAGAAGTAGTTGTATGCTTTTATTCCCTGTCAGTCTAGTCGAAATCTATTTATCCACTACACATTATTACAGCATGCAGTAAAAATGCGAGCTTTATGTAATTAGAAATATAAATCACACAGTTTAGCTAGGAGAACAGTGAAAGAGACCAATGTTAACAATAAAAAATTTGGACACACCCACTTATATTTTACATATTTTATTCGTCTGTGAAAGTGTAATGACCATGAAATGTTAAGTAAACTCAAACTTAAAATTAAAATAATTAAATTTAATAATCATTTAAAATGACTACCAGTCAAAAGTTTTTAGACAGCAAGATTTTTTATGTTTTTTAAAAGTCTCTTCTGCTCACCAAGCCTGCATTTATTTGATCCAAAATACAGCAAAAGCATTTTTTTTACCATTTAAAATAACTGCTTTCTGTTTGAGTATATTTTAAAATGCATTTTATTTCTGTGATCAAAGCTGAATTTTTAGCATCATTAATCCATTCTAATATGCTGATTTGCTGCTCAATATTTTTTTTTTTATTATTATTATTATCAATATTTAAAGTAGTTGAGTACATATTTTCAGGATTTATTGATAAATAGAAAGATCTAAGAAAGAGGGGTAAGAAATTACAGAAATTGATACTTTTAGTTAGCAAGGATGCTTTAAATTGATCAAAAGTGATGATAAAGGCATTTATAATGTTACAAAAGATTTCTATTTCAGATAAATGCTGTTCTTATGATCTTTCTATTCATCAAAGAAACCTGAAAAAAATCTGTTCAGCTGTTTTCAACATATTAATAATAAATGTTTTTTGAGCAGAATGTCAGAACGATTTCTGAAGGATCATGTGACTAGCGTAATGATGCTGAAAATTCAGCTTTGAAATCACAAGAATAAATTACATTTTAAAATATATTCAAGTAGAAAGCTGTTATTTTAAATAGTAAAAATATTTTTAAATTTTACTGTTTTTGCTGGACTTTGGATTTGGGGAGCAGAAGAGACTTCTTTTAAATACATTAAAAATCGTAAAAAAAGTTTTGACTTTTAATTTCAATTTGCGTGTGTTTGTGGTTTCAGCGCAAGAGAAACCTTGACATGAGGTGTGTGTTATTCCCTGATGATGTGAAAGACACTTTCAGAAAGGCGGGAAAAACATCTTCCAGAACATCCACACCTGCCACAAAGTCCTGGGAGAAATGTGGGGACAGTTTCCTGGACACTCCCGTCATCCAGGTGTGTTACACTAGATGTGTGTAATGCTGTCAGTCTGTTACACACATTCACTGAATGTCATGTGTTTGTGTTTCAGAAGCTGCAAACATCAGAGAAGAAGAGCAGAAATGCACGTAAAGTGGCTCTATCATCTATTATAGGTAATAGAACCGATTGTTCAATCTATAAATTTCACAATTCATAGTCGTTCAGAGATTTATGATTAAGTGAGAAGTGCAGCAATGTTATCAGATATTAAATATTCTATTCTAGATATTGAGTTTTAGATGTTCTATATTTTTTTAATGCTATTTAAAGAAGTTATGATCACCAAGGCTTATTGCATCAAAAATGCAGTAAAAACAGTAATATTGTTAAATATAATTACAATTTAAAATAACTGTTTTCTGTTTTAATATATTTAAAAATGTAATTTATTCTTCTGATGCAAAGCTGAATTTTCAGCATCATTACTCCAGTCTACAGTGTCACATGATCCTTCAGAAATCATTCTAATATGCTATTTTGCTGCTCAAGAAACATTTTTTTTATCACTGTTCAAAAAATAGATTCTGTAATGAATAAAAAAGTTCAAACTAACAGCATTTATTTGAAATAGAAACCTTTAAAACATTATGTCTTTAATGTCATTCTTGATCAATTAGATACAGATGAACCAGTTCACATTGCTTGGAGCTCCAGTGAAGAGGAAGAATCAGACAGCGAAAGTCATCCTCCTCCTCGACTGAATGTCACACAGGCGCCACTGCCGCCCAGAGCACACAAACAATGTCCTGTGGACTATTACAGAAGTCTGCGGATGTTCAGCACTGGTGTAGGTAAGAACAAAGACATTTTTTGGTAGTCATGTGGATGAAACGTTCAAATCACTTCCAGAACAAAAATTTACAGATAATGTACTCTCCCCCTTGTCATCCAAGATGTTCATGTCTTTCTTTCTTCAGTCCTAAAGATATTATGTTTTTTGAAGAGAACATTTCAGGATTTCTCTCCATATAATGGATATGTATGGTCCCTGAGTGAGAACTTCAAAAATGTAGTTTAAATGCAGCTTCAAAGGGCTCTAAACAACCCTAGCCAAGGAAGAAGGGTCTTATCTAGCGAAACGAATGCTAATTTTCTAAACAAAAAAAAAAAGCAATTAATATACTCTTTAACCGCAAATGCTCATCTTGGTCTAGCTCTGCGTGAACCCTGTGTATTCCGGTTCATGACACTTAGGGTATGTCGAAAAACTCCCATCTCATATTCTCCTCCAACTTCATAATCGTCCTACATCGCTGTTTTACTGTTTTACTTCCAGTTTCACTGGAAAAGACCCTTATTCCTCGGCTGGGATCATTTAGAGCCCTTTGAAACTGCATTTAAACTACATTTTGGAAGTTCAAACTCAGGGGCACCATAGAAGTCCATTATATGGAGTGAAATCCTGAAATGTTTCCTCAAAACCATAATTTCTTTACGACTGAAGAAAGAAAGACATGAACATCTTGGATGACAAAGGGGTGAGTAAATTATCTGTAAATTTTTGTTCTGGAAGTGGACTTCTCCTTTAATTTAAACCATTATTTCAGGGCTTAACAATAAGGATTGTCCACTGGCCCATAGAAAATATTACAGCGTTTTGAGCCAGTCACTCTTACATTTTTTTTTTTTTTGATAATTTACACACATTTTTTAAATTTGGTTGTGAATTCTGCTTGTCAACATTTTTATCAGGTTAAATAATCTAAATGGCTAATATAGGTAAATTTCCATCATTTTCTAGCAAAGATTCTTATATAATTTATGGCTGTCTTCCAGTAGAATGAATGAAATTTGCCTTAAAAAAAAAACATTTTTGTGTGAAAAATATGTGGAAAAAAAAAAATAATATACATATTTTTTAAAATAGATGTGAAAATTCTAAATCTAGCATTACAACTGTAAAATTCTAAATGTAAATATATGTATGTGTGTATATATATATATATATATATATATATATATATATTTTTTTAAATAAATAAAACCATTTTTGGGAGGAAAACTCCTGAATTTTAAAACATGAGATGAAATCCCAAAAAATAACTTGTGCAGGTGCTTTGTATGGCAGAACAATGTTGAGTAAAACTGAATATAGCCGAATTTGGACTATTACAGAAGTGAAAACTGAATTTAGCGCCATTGTCATAAAGAGTAAGTCTTTACAACAATACTCCTAATTGTTTTTGAGTTAAAAGAGTATTAAAGTACATGTTACTCAACAAGTGTAGTGTAATTATTGGACAAGTGCGATCAGGAATGTGGAATGATGTAAAAAATATTCTCGTCCAATCAAAACCATCTGTTCTGGCTGCGATGCTAGAAGTTCATAACTGCAGTTTAATATGCACTGGCTTGTTATTTAATCCTGATAACCTGCTGTTTTTGCCCTCAGAGACAGATGACCTGCCCTCTATTGATTCAGACAGTGAGGTAGAGGAGGACAATTCAGCTTCAAAGGAACACATCGAACACACTGACCTTCAAAATCCCATTGCGGTAAGTATATTTTATCTTTACACTGGCAGAATCATTCTACATATATTAAAGTGCTTTCATATTAACGTTAAAAGAAGAAAACAGATATTTTAGAAGAAATATTATTAAAAGAGAAAACTTTGGATGAGGTGAGTGTTGTACTGAACACACAGTTGCTCAGTAGGGGGCGCTATGATTCCTCAGACAAGATGTCTTAAGTGCTCATCAGGGTTCTCAATGTTCCTGCTCCTTTTAGGACTGACCTTTGGCTTGAATATGTATTTGTAACCTTTCTGGCTATTTGTTTATTAATATTTGACATTTTGTAGAGTACATGTGCCACTCAAGTCATCTGAATATAAAAGCAAATGTGGTTTAGCAGCCGTGTCACATTATTTTCCACACGACACGTGAAATTAAGTAATGACTTCCGTTTTAAATTACATAAAGGTATGAAAGGTGAATAATGCTGGTTCTGCCAATGCAAAATTATTGTTTTCACCATTAGAAGATGCCAATATGCGTCTTATAATTTTATATTATGCGTTATGTAATGCATAAGCATTTGAAAGTCAAAGAGGAGACGTAATCTTTTCTGAGATGTCTTAGGCGTGTTAAATGAAATAAGGCAAAACAAAGCTACTAGATTTAAATTATAAATAGATAAATGTGACCCTGGACCACAGAACCAGTCATAAGGGTCAGATTTATTGAGCTTTCAATTGATGTATGATTTGTTAGGATAGGACAATATTCGGCTGAGATGCAACTATTTGAAAATCTAGAGTCTGAGGGTGCAAAAAATCAAAATATTGAGAAACTCGCCTTTATAGTTGTCCAAATGAAGTTCTTAGCAATGCGTATTACTAATCAAAGATTAAGTTTTGATATATTTACGTGAGTAAATTTACAAAATATCTTCATGAAACATTTTTTACTTAATATCCTAATAATTTTTGGCATAAAAAAGCCATAATTTTGTCCCATACAAGGTATTTTTGGCTATTGCTACAAACATGTGGTCCAGGGTCACAAATATGCTTTATAGTCCACTTTGGTTTGAGAATGTAAATTAGATGAGGCACTAAAGGTTGGTTATGTAGTTTAATAACTGTATGCCTAGCTTAGCACCTGTAATGGTAGTAAAGTGGTTATGAGTTGGACTGCGAGCACAGTGATTTCAAGTTCAGTCCTCAGCTGATCCAAGAACTGGAGAGGAATTGAGATCTCAGTCTTGCTTTCACCAATGTGGTCATGAGCTAGACACTAAAAAAGAAAATGAAAATCCTGTCTTCATTTACTCACTGTCACATGACTATTTAGAAATGTGTCTTTTTTTTGAAGAATAATAGGAATGGTGCAACAGCTTTTGTTAGAATGTGCAAAACATCACTGGATCTCATTCACTTTCATTTTTTATGGACAAAAGCAGTTGTAGAATTCTTTAGAATGTCCGCAAAATGAAAGTCACACAGGTTTGGAATGACATGGGTGTGATTAATCAATGACAGAATTTAAATTTTTGGAATGATCTTCAAATATATCCTGATGTTTTATAACATTTTATGACATCTGTGTATTCAGCAATAACATCATGACATGGTCTGTCTCATGCTAGTGATCTTTGACCGTGCATATCATAATTCATCATGATGCATCTCATTGTCATAATGGTACAGTTCACAGTTACTGTCATAGGCTGTAATTATGTCCAGACTAGATAGTGGCTTCGGCTTCCCAGAAGGGCAGTGCTAGGCAAATTTGTCATGTTGAAGAGGTATTATGCAGCGCTGCATAAACACAGCTTTGATTTGATTCATTAATAGTTGGAATAGTTAAAAGGCATCACATCACACATTGCTGAAGCATTCAGCTTTTCCTCATAGCTCAGTCAGGTCATGTCATGTGGCGCAGATCCAGTGAATAATTTGAGAACACGCCAGAGCTGAAGATACAGATTTGTTTGTCATCGGAAATGTTTGGGTCATCAAAAAAAAGACTCTTCAGAAATGGTTTTTGAATCATTTAGCCTGAATTAGGTCAAGGAACCTTAAAAAACTAGATCAGTGGTTCTCATCTACTTTTGCTTCACCTCAAATTGCAACCAAATGCAAACACAACTGATTTCTGTACAGAACAGAAGTAAACAGAAATTCCCTCAAATGAAACCTTGAGGTTGAACAATTAATAATATTCATAAAATCAGTGTAATATTAAATCTTAATTAAAAAAAAATAAAAATAATTATTGGTAACACTTTACAATAAGATGTCATTTGTTAACATAAGTTGTATTAACTAACATGAACAAACAATGAACAATACATTAATTACACTATTTAATAATCTTTGTTCATGTTAGTTAATAAAAATAGAGTTGTTCGTTGTTCATGTTAGTTCACAGTGCATTAACTAATGTTTACAAACACAACTTGTTTTAAATAATGCATTAGTAAATGTTAAAATTAACATTAATTAAGATTAATAAATAGGGCTGCAAAATGATTAGTCGTGATTAATCAATCATATATATATATATATATATATATAATATTATTTTTATTTTTCAAAAATATTTGTATGTATTTGAATGTAAATACATACATATAAATATTTTACATATAAATCTAACACATTTTACCTTAATATATACATATATGTGTGTGTATTTATATATACGTAATAAATATACACAGTACACACACACATAGCATGTAAGCATAAACATTTATTTTGAATCAGTTAATCGTGACTAATCATTTTGCAGCCCTATTAATAAATGTAGTAAAATTAATAAAAGTATTGTCAATTCTTAGTTTATGTTAACTAATGTAGTTAACTAATGAACCTTATTGTAGTGTTACCGGTTTTGCTTCACCTTAAATTGCAACCAAACTCAATTGATGTACAGAACAGAAGTAAACAGAAATTCCCTCAAAATAAAAGCCTTAGGTTGAATAAATAAAAATATTCATAAAATCAATATAATAATAAATATTTATTAAAAAATAAAAAATAATCATATTTTAAAATTATTGGTAATACTTTACAATGTCATTTGTTAAAATTAGTTAATCTATGAGCAATACAGTGAACAATACATCTGTTTATTAATCTTTGTTAATGTTAGTTAATAAAAATACAGTCTTTTATTGTTTGGTCATTTTAATTCACAGTGCATTAACTAATGTTAACAAACACAACTTGTGATTTAAATGATGCATTAGTAAATGGTGAAATAAACATTAACTAAAATAAATGCTAGATGTAGAAGTTCATTCTTAGTTTATGTTAACTAATGAACCTTAGTTGAACTAATGTTAACTAATGAACCTTAAAGTGTTACCGGTTTTGCTTAACCTTAAATTGCAACCAAACTCAGTTGTTGTACAGAACAGAAGTAAACAGAAATTCCCTCAAAATAAAAGCCTTAGGTTGAATAATTATTAATATTCATAAAATAAATATATTAAATATTTATTGAAAACATAAATAGTATTTAAAATTATTAGTAACAGTTTACAATGTTATTTGTTAAAATTAGTTAATGTATTAACTAACATGAATGAACAATAAACAATAATTACATTATATATTAATTTTTGTTAATGTTAGTTAATAAAAATACAGTTGTTCATTGTTAGTTCATGTTAATTCACAGTGCATTAACTAATGTTAACAATCACAACTTGTGTTTTTAATAATGCATTAGTAAATGCTAAAATTAACATTAAGATTAATAAATGCTGTAGAAATATTGTTCATTCTTAGTTCATGTTAACTAATAAACCTTATTGTAAAGTAATATAATAATAGTTTTTTATATTACAATGAATAAATAGCTAAATTATTATGAATAATTATGAATTTAATATTAATCTCTACATCTAATAATTCACCATACAGAACACATTGTGCTTGGTGCATGTTTACTTTTGTGAATGAACTAGTATTTGATTTATTTTTTAATAATTTTATCTTTTTTTTTTTTTTTTATATATTTTCTTTCGCCTTGTGTGTTTTTGTTCATGGCTTTTGAGAATGTGACACGTCACTATCCATGTTGACATCTATATAATTTGTCTAGCTTAACCAAGTGGCTGATGAATTTACGCCAAAATGCCACAGACTTTGATTTAAAGCCTTTGACGTCAACAACAGAAGATATGGGAAGAATTATGTGCATTTAGTATTGTTTTCCCCCCACTGATCAGAACCAGAACAGACCGGTTTATGGAATAAAAAAAAACAAGTCAACAACACCCAATCAGGAGCATCTTTGAAACTTCGTTTCAGGATTTTCCCAAGGTGTCGTGAAGGATTCTACAACATCCCTATCTAAATCGTCTGTTGGCTATCAGCAGACATCTATGTTTAGCCCTTATTCCCATGCCTCCTTTTAAAAGTGTCTTTTAAATCAGCCCTCCTTCCTGGATTCAAGATTGAAACCATTTGTTTAAAAAAAAAAAAAAAAAAGAGGATTGTTTACTTGCCCGGCTTTCGGAGGAAAAATGCTTCGTGTCCATTTACAGGAAGAGGGGAAAATAACAGACATGCGTCTAGACGTTAATCACATTTTGCTTTATTTCTCAATTAATTACACCTGCACTTTTACCTTCATGTAATTTCCTTACATTTTTCTGCTATTGCAAAATAAACTAGGGCGTCCTTGGCAATGACACACTTTTCTGCGGCCTGGCATCCCTCTCCGTTAACGCAGCGGATCCGTCCTGTTCCCGCTGGTTTGGGAACTGCCCCTATATGACGTGTCTGGATTAGACCAAAAAAAAAAAAGTGGGAGTGAGATAAATTTGATAGAGCAAAAAGTTTGTGTACTCCTCCATTCATTTTGAGCCAGTGTAGGGTGAACACATTTTTGAGCCGGGGCCAGGAACATAGTGTACTGCGGAGAGAGAGAAAGACAGAGAGCGCGCGTAGTGCGCTGTTTGCTGGCAGACTGCCCTGCAGGGTCAAGTTGATTCAAATAAAAGAGTGTGTAGGCTGTTCGGCGGGATGGAATGCCGATCGTGTCTCCACATGATAAGAAGGCAGCCGATTTTTTTTTTTTCCACAAGAAAACCAGTTTGTGACACTGCAACCACAAACGCTCACATACACAAAAACATAACCCCCCTCCCGTTCGCTTACGTCTGTCTTTTACGGCCTGTCATCAGGTAAATGAGTCATGTATCACATTTCATCGGGTCCGGGTCGTATCTTCAGGTTCATCTGTGGAATGTATCTTCTGTCTTTGTATTACAGTTGTTTGTTTAAAGGTGTGTGCATTGTCAGAGCTGTATGTCCCTTGTCGCATCTCAGATTGCCTTGAAGATTTTCCCATAATCCATTTGGAATGGATTTTTTTGTTTTTATTTTCACACAACGGACTGTAGGATTTGCATGCGTTGTACAGATATTACAGTGTTCAGTCTGAAACAGCATGAGAAAAACGCATATGTACAACATTTAAATGGACTTCTTAGAGAAAAGTTGTAATTTACAGGCCTAGAAAATTGTTTATAAATTAAATATTTAAAAACTGCATATATTACAATATATAGTTAACATACATAACATAATAGTTGGACATTGACATATTTATTGACTTTTTATTGAATATTATTTTTAGTTATAATTTTTCTATATATAATATTACTTCATTATGGTTTATAAATATATCCAAATGTGGCATGATAAAAATGTCTTTCTATATATATATATAGGCATATTTTTAATTTAATGATTAGTTATTTATATTTACATTTTACATTTATTCATAGCTGACCCTATATAGTGCACTTTCTAAGTTTATATTTAAAAAAAGGTATATAAAGTTGATTATATCAACTTGATTTTTTTTTAAAAGTTGGTTTAGTGTATTTTTAGTTAAAACAACTTTATTTTTGAAGTTATATAAAGTATAATGAGTATATAAAATTTATATAAATATTTAAGGAGTTATAAAATTCATTTAAAAAATTACATTGGTTTAATGTAATTTAGGTCAAAACAACTTTTTCTATTTATTGTGTATTTTATTATTATTTACTTTTTAAGTTATGTAAAGTATATAAAGTCGGTTTATTGTATAATAAGTTGGAACAACTTGTATTTATTATTTTATTACTGATTTTTACTTTTTAAGTTATAGTACAATTACGTATATACAATTTCTATAAATTTTTAAAGTTATGTAAAATTAAACTTATATAATTAATGTTTTACTTGATTAATGTAATTTAAGTTGAAACAACTGGTATTTATTTATTTATTATTTACTTTTTAAGTTACATAAAGTATAATAAAGTATATAAAATTTAAATACATTAAATTATATAAAATCCAACTTAATTTTTAAAAGTTGGTTTAATGTAATTTAAGTTGAAACAACTTATTTATTATAAGATTTATGTACATTTTTAGTTACATAAAATTCAACTTGATTTTTTTAAAAGTTGGTTTATTGTCATTTAAGTTGAAACAACTTGTATTTATTTATTATTTTATTATTATTTTATACTTTTTAAATTATATAAAGTATAATTAAGTATATGAAATTTATACATTTTAAGTTACATAAAATTCAAAAATTGTTTGAAGTTTAATGTAATTTAAGTTGAAACAACTATTTATTTACTTTTTAAGTTATATAAAGTATGTAAAATTTATATAATTTTTTAAGTTGGTTGAATGTAATTTAAGTTGAAACAACTTATATTTATTTATTTTATTATTTATTTATTAATTGTTTACTTTTTAAGGTAGAAAAAATGTATATACATTTTTTGAATTTATATGAAATCCATTTTAAAAAAATAAGTTGGTTTAATGTAATTTAATTTGAAACAACTTGTATTTGTTTATTTATTTATTTACTTTAGATATATAAAATATATAAACTTTATATACATTTTTTAAATTCCGTTTTTTATGGCATCCAACTTAATTTTTAAAATTAAAACAACTTGTATTTACTTATTTATTTATTTTTAATGATTTTATTTAATAATTATTCACTTTTTGATTTATTTAAAGTAAAATAAATATATAAAATTAATATAATATAATTAATTTGAAAAAGTTATATAAAATTTAACTTGATTATTAAAAGTTGGTTTATTGTCATTTAAGTTAAAACAGCTTGTATTTGTTTAGTATTTTATTATTTATTATTTACTTTTTAAGTTATGTAAAGTATGTAAAATGTATGTGAATTTTTTTAAGAGTTATATAAAAGCTAGTTTAATGTAATTTAAATTGAAACAACTTGTACAACTGAACTTATTTTCTTAAAGTTAAAATAGTTAAATAATTTTTTTTTGCAGAGATAGATATATAGTGTTAGTTTTAACCCCACAAAGCGATTTTTAAATACCAGTTTCAGTACTTTTCTAGATTTCTTGTTCTTCTCTGAATGTAGGTCTGTGACATTTTATTTTTTTATGTCTATTTTATCTTCCATTTATTATTTATTTGAAGAAACCCTTAACCCTAAGCATGAGCAATAATAATAACAGTGATTGTTGCCTTAGCAAACACCACTAAAAAGTTGAACAATATGCAATTCGGAAAGCCAGTGAATTTCTATTTAGTAACTAAAAGGCAAGTGTCATATGTGGGAAGCGCGGGTGGGAGTTGCGTGTGGTTTGAGAGTTCAGTGGCAGTACTTTAGAAGACTGATTCCAAGCCTTTTCCGTAGGGCAGAGGTTGAAATTAATGCAGTGCTGGATAGGCAGATGCTCAGATAGTGCTTTCGAGGCCCCCTGGGAATTACGATATGTGCAGGAGGATAGAATTAATGGCAGGTCATTGAGTTCTTGTTTTTTAGCTTCCCACCTTTGCCCTTCTCACTTATTTTCTTCTCCAGCATCCATGTGAAACGTGAGTTTGAATGATGATCGTGTTGTACAAGGTACTGGATCATAGATCTTGAGGTTTTTGGCTTTGCTTTGGTGGCCCTCAGCCATCTGTAAAGACTTTTTTAAAGGTTCTGGCTCTGTTGACATGTGAATACGTTGAAAACACAGGCTGCCTTATTTTTGTAACACCTGTTTAGTGTGTAATTCCACTTTGACAGCATGGCGGCACCCTGTCAGGAGGCATCATTTAGGTCCCATAATTTGTGTATTTGTGGAGAGTTTTTCAAGCGTTTTGCGTGCTTTTAACTTGAGAAGTGAGTAGCTATAAGATTAATTGTTATATTTATTGGCCTCCAGGCAGACGGGCAGGGAAGGTCAAACGCTCAAGGTGTTTTTCTTTGAGCCGGAAGCATTCAATCTTAATATTATGTCAAGGTTTTTGACGTCATACACTATTGAGATTTGTCATCCTCTGTGGGTTTATTGCTGTGACTCTGATATTTGACTTTGCACATTTTATAGCCAAACTTTAAGCCATTAAGGAAGATCTTTACGAGGCAGACCTTGAAATAGAGGCTGCAGATTTTCAGATAGTATTTGACCTTGAGCCTTGATGCTCATGTGGATGATGCAGGTTCGAATCTGACGTATCATATCCTTATTTGTCATGTATTATATTTCTTCCCTGTCAGTAAAAAGTTGCAAAAGCCCCAAAATAAAATAGAAAATATCTTTTAAATTAAACTACATTTTATTTAATTTTTTTAGTTTTTGTTTTAATTTTAGTTTCTTTATTTTTGTTTAGCTTTTAATCTGTTTTTTTCTAATATATTTTTTCATTAAGTTTAGTTTTTCTGTTTAATATTTATAGTTTATATACTGCATAAATAAATAAATAAATAAATAAATGTGTTAGTGTTCTTTCATTGCATGTCATGTTCTTTAATAAGTCATATGTATGTACTGTTTTTTTTTTACGATATTATAGTGTTTATTGATATTTTGAGCTAGCTTTTATTTTATATTTCCAGTTTTCACTTTTTGCTTTTTTCAGTTCTTTTGTCATTTTAATTTATTTTTTATAATATAAATTATTTTGCTTTTAATTTTTTCAATTTCAGATTTAGTTTTAGTCATTTTAGTTCCCTATCTGTCGTACACTCCGAGTTGTGTCGAGTAGTGTACGACACTAGGGGTCGCTCTTGAGAGCCCAAACACCTCTGACAGTTTTGAGAAAGGCCAATGAAAATTGGGTGTGCAGATTTGCACAGCTGGCCACGCCCCGGACATCCGGGTATAATAGGGCAGCGTGTGCATCTGCTCACTCGTTCTGTTCTTCGGAGCCGAATGCAGCGTCTCTGCGTGAGATGTAGCAACATTCACCTCTCTCGTCGTTGGATCTGCAGCACAGACAGCGGTCTCTCCCTCTCTAGCACAGCCTGTGTTGTGAGAGTCCCCTGGGTGCGTCGACGGCGATCTTGAAGAGCAATCTTCCTTCTATGGGTGATTTCTCTGATAGAGCTGGCACGGTAGGATTGTGTGTTGGTTAACATATCTTTCCCTCCGTGTCATCCTGGTTGCGGCTTACCTTCCCAAACGATCGACATGACCGTTGTGTTCAGTGTTGAGTTATGCTCACGCTGATGCAGCGCTTGTTGTTGACTCATGTTTTGCTTGCGAGAGCTCGATCATGGACGCGCTTGCTCGTCAGCCGCGTGCTTTACGTGAAGCCGCGGCTCACTCCGACTGCTTCCCGCTCCGGTCCTTCTACTTTCGGGTACGAGGCCGTTGCGATGTGCGTCGGTAACGAGCATTAGGAAGCAGGGAAGGCTCTGCCGGGTGAAAACCCCGCAAACCTCTCGCTCCTCGCGTCCCTCGATCCAAACGATCAACACGACCGTTGTATTCAGTGTTGAGATTCTCACGCCGATGCAGCGCTTGTTGTTGATTCATGTTTTGCCGGCGAAAACATGACCTGGGCGCACGAGCCGTATGCTTACGTTCCCGACTGCTACCCGCTCCGGTCCTTCTACTTCCGGGTACGAGGCCGTAGCGATGTGCGTTGGTGACGAGCATTACAAAGCAAGGAAGGTTTTGCCGGGTGAAAACCCCGCAAACCCCTCGCTTCGTGCGTCCCTCGATTGAGTTTCCGGACAAGTTTGTTAGTCTGTCTCAGTACAGCTGACTTTCTTATTCAGAACTCCTAATTGGGCGGAAATGGTTAGCGGCAGCATCGCTAAGGAAGGGCGTGAACTATTTGAAGCAGAAACTTCAGCTGAGCAAGCCTCTACGGGGGACTGATTCTCAGTTTGAGGTGGATGCAAAAAAATGGCGGCCGTGCCTGAAACGGGAAGCCAAGAAGGGGCTGGTTAATAGACATCTGGGTAACGACCTGTACGCTCGTTTCCAGTGTCTGTTTCCCGGTAGTGCACGAGAAGTTGGTGAAATCGCGGAAAGCCCATTTAAAAAAATGGTCAGAACGTGATAAACCAACTTCTCCTCCTTCACCACTCTCGATGGGGGTCCAGCGAGGGGGTTTCAGAGGTTCCCCCAGGCGGAGGGGGCGATTGCAGTGTACTCCCTGCTAATCGCCGCCGCTTGTGAGATTCCTTCCAGAACTCCCGTTCAGGGCCTGTAAGTTCTTCCGGGCAAGGCTTACATGGCTTCTGGACAGGCTGCGTCCGCCTTACATACCACGGCCATCCTCTGGGCGTTCAGGCCGTGGCGTTGCGAGCTCAGTACGAGGGTGGTTCCAACCTAGAGCTGTGAGTCGTGGCACACGCTCTAGGAAGGGCGATGTCTACTTGTTGGTCCAGGAACGCCACCTGTGGCTGCACCTGTCAGAAATGCGGGAAATTTGAAGTCCGCTTCTTACCCCCCATTTCCCAGGTTGGTCCTTCTGGCAACACCGTGATAGAATTTGCAGCGAAAGTCCTTCACGGTAGGAGCAGACAGAGCCGCGGGTCAGGGCTCCGGCCCTCTACCCCCGACTACTCCTGTCTGTTCGTCGCCACGGACGGTCCCCTATAGAACTCCTGAGGCCCCGCGACAGCCGGGCCTCCGGCCTGACCGCCCAGCGGTCAGAGATCTTGTGGGAAGGTGGCAACACAAGCTTGTCGGTAGGCTTGCTAGAACCCTCGTTAGGCTTCTAGTTTTTCTTCTGACAAGCAATCCAGAGCAGGCGGGCTAGCTGACCCGTCCAGATCCACTCTCGACCCGGGGATGAGAGATGGATTCGGCACAAACTCTGCATAATGGCAAAGACACACCGCGCTCTTGGGGCTTCATCTCCAAACACGGCGTTCTCTGCCTTATTCAGCCACGACATTCCCATTCCAGGTACGTCGGGTATAGTTCCCTGAGACCTGAAGCTTCTCAGAACTACCTGACTTGGCTATGCAACTCAGGTTGCAAGGCATCCGCTAAGGTCTACGGCATTCTCTTATAAATCGACTCAGGGCAAGAATGCTATGGTCCCTTAAGCGGAGATCGCAGCCCCCCTGGGAAGGGTGCGATTAGATCCTATCCCCTCAGCCAAAATGAAGGAAAGGGTTTGCCGACCCCTACTTCATTGTACCAAGATGGGTGGTTGACTCATACCAATCTTAAAACAGAGGTTTTTGAATCGGGCCCTTTCTCAAGCTCCCGTTCAAACATTAGCCCTTGAACACACATTCCTTGTGTGTCAGGGCTTAAGATTGGTTGATGGCATTGGACCTGAGCGACACGTACTATCATGTCTTGATCCTCCAAGACTCTGTCTTCGAGATCAGGCTCATCAGTACAAGGTTCCCCCTGCGGCCTATCCCTGCCGCCCTGCGCCTTTACGAAGGTAGCGGGGGCTGCCCTTGCCCCCCTCAGGGAAGTGGGCATCCGCATTCTCAATTATCTTGACGACTGGCTATTCCTAGCTCACTCGTGGGATATGGGTTGCGTACACAGGGACATGGTTCTCAACCATTGGCCCAGTTGGGACCTCGGGTCAACTGGGAAAAGAGCAAACTCTCCCCGGCACAGAGGATCTCTTTTCTCGGCGTAGAGCTGGACTCGGTTAGTATGTCTGCGCGTCTCTCCCCAGAGCGTGCACAGCCAGTTCTGAGGTGTGTGGCAACACTCAGATGCGGGTCAGCGGTCCCCCTAAAACAGGTTCAGAGGCTCCTAGGGCACATGGCATCCTCAGCCGCGGTCACGCCGTTGGGTTTGATGCACATGAGACCGCTGCAGCACTGGCTTCATACTCGAGTCCCCAGGTGGGCGTGGCATCGAGGCACATTTCGAGTGAACATCACACCATCGTGTCGCCAGACACTCAGCCCTTGGACAGACATTATGTTCCTACGGTCAGGAATTCCCCTGGAACAGGTGTCCAGACGCATCGTTGTCACCACAGATGCTTCCAAGACAGGCTGGGGTGCCACCTGCAACGGGCAGGCAGCTTCCGGGGTCTGGACAGGCCCCCGACTGTTTTGGCACATAAATTGTCTGGAGTTGTTGGCAGTGCTCCTGGCCCTGAGGAGGTTCCGACCTATGATTCAGGGCAAGCACGTGTTGGTCAGGTCCGACAACACTGCGGCTGTGGCCTACATCAACCACCAGGGCGGTGTACGCTCCTTTCGCATGTCACAACTAGCCCGCCACCTGCTGCTCTGGAGTCAACACAGACTCAAGTCTCTACGAGCCACTCACATTCCGGGCGAAGCCTATCGTATGGCCGATTCCCTGTCACGACAGGTTTCGCTCGGAGGCAAGTGGAGACTCCAACCCCAGTCGGTCCAACTGATTTGGGATCGATTCGGCCAGGCACAGGTAGATCTCTTTGCCTCACCGGAATCCACCCACTGCCAGCTGTGGTACGGTCTAACCGAGGCCCCCCTCGGTATAGACGCACTGGCACACAGTTGGCCGAGGGGCCGGCTCAAGTATGCGTTTCCCCCAGTGAGCCTCATCGCACAAACCTTGTGCAAAGTCAGGGAGGACAAGGAACAGATTCTCTTGGTGGCCCCCTTCTGGCCCAACAGAACCTGGTTCTCGGACCTGGTGCTCCTGGCATCAGCCCCTCCCTGGCGCATTCCTCTGAGGAAGGACCTCCTTTCTCAGGGGAAGGGCACAATTTGGCACCCGCGCCCTGATCTTTGGAACCTCCACCTATGGTCCCTGGACGCGACCAGGAGGACTTCAGAGACCTTTCACCTTCAGTGGTAAACACACTTCTACAGGCAAGAGCCCCCTCTACCAGACGGCTGTATGACCTAAGATGGCGCATCTTTGTGAACTGGTGTTCTTCCCACGGGAAGGACCCACGGAGTTGTGGCATCAAATCAGTGTTATCCTTCCTTCAAGAAGGCCTGGACAGGCACCTGTCTGCCTCAACACTCAAGGTTCATGTCGCAGCTATATCAGCTAATCATGACTTGGTGGGGGGCAGATCGGTGGGGAAACACGATTTGATAATCAGGTTTCTTAGAGGAGCCCGGAGGCTGAACCCTCCTCGGTCGCATCTCATCCCCTCTTGGGATCTTGCTGTGGTTCTCCAAGGTCTACAACAAGATCCATTCGAGCCCCTTCAGTCAGTCGAACTCGATGCTCTCTCCTTCAAGACGGCTCTTTTGACTGCGCTCACTTCCATCAAAAGAGTGGGAGACCTCCAAGCCCTCTCCGTGAACAGTTCGTGCCTGGAATTCGGACCAGCGGATTCTCACGTTGTCTTGAGACCCCGGCCTGGATATGTGCCCAAGGTCCCCACCACTCCTTTCAGAGATCAGGTAGTGACCTTGCAAGCTCTCTCTTCCCAGGAAGATGACCCCAACCTGACCTTGTTATGCCCAGTCCGTGCCCTGCGCATCTACATGGAACGAACGCAGCCCTTCAGACGTTCGGAGCAGCTCTTTGTTTGTTATGGAGGACAGCAGAAGGGGAAAGCTGTCTCCAAACAGAGGATCTCCCATTGGCTGGTAAACGCGATCCGTTTGGCCTACCTGGCCAGAGGCCTACCCTGCCCTCTGGAGGTAAGAGCCCACTCAACCAGGGGCATCGCTGCCTCAGCAGCCCTGGCGAATGGGGCCTCATTAACAGACATCTGTAGAGCTGCGGGTTGCGCTACACCTAACACATTGCCAGATTTTATAATTTGCGCACGGAACCAGTGTCAGCTAGAGTCTTGATTGCTAACTCTTGACTCAGCACACTGGTTGGTGTAGAGCTTGCATAAAGCGCTTCCCCTAATGGTGATTACGCTTCTGAGTTTCAGTAGGTTTCCTGATGCGAACCCTGGACACCATCTCCATCTTTGGCACTTCTGCACATGGCAGAGTTTAGCGGAGAAACTCGCTATGGAATCCCTTCACAAGGTATGAATACCCTTATTTTGATTGGATTGTGCCCCATATGTAGTGGCTCCTTATGTGGCCCCATATGTGTATTTCCACCTATAACTCTTGTGGTGCGGTGTTTTCCCCTGAGAACAGGTTCTCTAGGATCTGAGTCTGGCTGTCTTCCCGGGTGTGAGACCCACCTCAGGTCCCATGTCTAACTATGTCACTCTAACCCCCCCTGTCGGGCAGGTCGTGAACTCCGTAATGTCTTTCCTTCGGGAGCAGGCATTTTTCCCAACGATCTCAAGACACTCAGCCGCCCTTGAGGGAGGCCCGGCTGCAGGACCCCGCTGTACAGGTCAGTCCTTGGACGTTGGATGGTCACAGAGGAGGTGAGCTGCACTTACGTTAACACGTTGCCCTGTTACTTCTGCACTTGTCTCTCGTGACGCGGTCAGACATGTGGCGTGTTTTTACGGGGACCCCTAGTGTCGTACACTACTCGACACAACTCGGAGTGTACGACAGATAGGGAACGTCTCGGTTACGTATGGTAACCCTCGTTCCCTGATGGAGGGAACGGAGACGTTGTGTCTCCCATGCCACATCTCTGGTCCGCCTCTGAGTGAGCTGAGACGCTCGGCTCCTCAGAATCAGAACGAGTGAGCAGATGCACACGCTGCCCTATTATACCCGGATGTCCGGGGCGTGGCCAGCTGTGCAAATCTGCACACCCAATTTTCATTGGCCTTTCTCAAAACTGTCAGAGGTGTTTGGGCTCTCAAGAGCGACCCCTAGTGTCGTACACTACTCGACACAACGTCTCCGTTCCCTCCATCAGGGAACGAGGGTTACCATACGTAACCGAGACGTACTTAAACCTATTTTATTATTGGTTGTTTAACATTTCTATTATTTAATTTACTTTTTTAATGTATTTTTTATTTTAAGCTTGGTTTTCCATTTGATATTCATCTTTTATATATTGAATTAATAAATAAATATAAATAAATAAATGTCTTAAAGTGTTCTTTCATTGTATATGATTTTCCTTAAGTAATATTTATACACTTTATAAACAATTTCTTTACTATATTATAGTGTTTATTAATAATTTGAAATTTCTTTTTATTTTCATTTTTTAATATTTTGATATTTATTTTTGTATTTCTAGTTTTCATTTAAATTTTAGTTTAAATCTTTGCTTTTTTTGTACTTTTGTCATTTGTGTTTATTTTTTATAATATGGATTGCTTTGCTTTTATTTTGGATTTACTTTTTGTCATTGTAGTACTTTTCTATTTCTAATATTTCTATTATTTTTATGTTCTTTATATTGTGTAAATAAATATTAAATAAATAATATAAATAAATAAATATTAATGTCTTGGTGTTCTTTCATTGCATATGATGTTCTTTTTGAACTAAAATTTATATGCTTTTTTCTGTATTATAATGTTTATTGATATTTTAAATTCCCTTTATATATTTATATATATATATATATATATATATAATATCCAGTTTTCATTTTAATCTTAGTTTAAATGTTTTTTTCCATACTTTTGTCCTTTTTATAATTTTGTTTTATAATATAATTTGTTTTTTATTTCTTTCTTTTTTTTCTATTTTATTTTTTATTTCGAATTTAGTTTTAGTCATTTTAGCACTTAAACTAATTTTATTGAATTTGGTTGCCAAGGCAGCATTTCTGTTTTTGTTTTTTTTTTTTCTTATTTTATTTATTTTATTTTAATTTTATTTTTTTCATTTAATATTTCTATTTTAGATATTGCACAAATAAATAATAATAATAAATAAATAATGTCTTAAAGTATTTTTTATTGAATATGATGTTCCTTATTAAGTAATATTTATGTACTATTTTTACTGTATTATAGTTTATTGATATTTTGATATTTCCAGTTTTCCTTTTTTATTTTTGTCTAAACTTCTGTATTTTTTTTGTACTTTTGTTGTTTTTATTTGTTTTTTATAATATAAATTGTTTTGTAAAACAAAATAATTGGAAATATTGTTAATTAACAATAACAACACTGCTGTGGATTAAAGCATATCAGATGACTAAATATAAAACTCTCCTCTCCTTTTTAGTCACCAGCCGAGATTTCAGACTACTCCTCTTATGACGATAACGATGAAGACCCAGAAGAAAGCAGAGCAGACTCTTCCATTCTGGACGCCGCCGAGACCAGCAGGCAGTCGGTCAGCGAGTGGGTCCGATCCGCTCAGGCGATTCTTCAGACACCTCAGAAACAAACCCCCAAGAGCATCAAGACCCCAGAGGACTCGAGTAAAAAGAGGAGGAGGTTTGAAAGGTATGATCTATGGCGCTTGGATCTTAGTCTTCATTTCAGTACAACCCCGTGCAAGATGAACTCAATTTATGAGTTCACTGACTGGCTTTATGATTGGGATTTATCGCCTTAACTGGCAGTAATCCTTCACACTGTTATTTATTCTTAATGTTTTTTTGGGGGGGGGGTTCACAGTTTGACGTCAGGTTCACTCAAAGTTTCATATCAATGTAAACACACAGAACACAATAGGGTTCAAAGTCTAGGTGAAGTAGTTTAATAATACATCCACACCCTTACCGTAAAAACCTGGTCAGCATGGTATCTGATTGGCTCTCTTTTTTGTCACCTTATTTAATTTACCAAAGTATTTCCTCCTATGCGCGCAAGAACCATGCACAAGGCTTTTTTGTCAGATATTACTCAGCAGATGCTTTCTAGTCACCATTAAAGACTGAGCCCAGCCCATTGTGTTTTACCATAAATGAGTCGTTTGTCAGATTTTGTGAATGGGAGAGGCAGAACATGTCGAGTTTGTTCCCTCACGGGGGAGCTGTGTCTCTTTTTGGCTCTTGTTTGTCCACCGCTCCTTCTGCTGACCCCCAGGCCTATTTGCAGGCAATTGCCTGCTTGCCTGTTGATGCGGCTTTTTATTGTGCTTTTATAGAACTACACACATAAATATTACAGCACACATAAAAACTACCACACACTCGTAAAAAAAACGACCCCAAATATGTGTGTCAGAAACATAAATAAAGCAAATATGGAGCATGCCAAATGGAGCTGCTGTGGTAATGAGAAGAATGTAGTTTAGCTAACAAGCCAGTAACAAATTTAAGCCTTGAAAGTTTTATTGAAGAAAAGATGTTTTGCTAATTATAGATCAGTATAATTTTCAATGTGCAGTGACTATAAATTGTGTTTGATTTTATGGAGTTGAATCAGTTCACTCCTGATTCAGTGACATTGGTTCTGATTGATTCTCTATTACTAAATTCTAGTTGATTCAAACAGATTCATTCTGTATGATTGATTTAAACTGATTCATTCTCTGTGATTCATTCTATTGGACGGATTCTAATTTATTATTTAGCATTGATTTCATGGGACTGAATCTAATTGATTCTGTATGACTGATTCTGTGAGACTGAGTCTATTGTACTGATTCTATTCTTTGGCATTTTTATGATCTAACACATGGGAATCATACTTTAGGATAGGTTCATTGGAATTGATCCTGTAGAAATGATTCTGCATGATGGATTTTACGACTGATTTGCAGTCATGCAGTTGATTATATTTAGTTTTGTTCTTTCTAAATGATTCCATTATTATTTTATATAAATGATTCTGTGGGATTGATTCCATTTGACTGATTCGAACTGATTCTCTGATTTATTCTGTGGAACTGACTCTCTTTTTGATTCTGTCAAGTTGATTCAAATTGATTCTCCTGATGTATCTGATTCAGTTAGACTAATTCTAGTTGATTCTCTCTGTCTCATTCTATGTGACTGATTCGAGTTGATTCAGTCAGATTCATTATTTAATTCTACAGAAATTATTCTCATTTATCATTTATTTAATCTTATAGATTTATTGCATAAAAACTATTCTGTGGGCTTGATTTTGTGAATCTGAATCTAGAGGTTTGATTCTGTGGGACTGATTCCATATGACTCAAACTGATTTTCTATGATTGATTCCATGCAACTGAATCTGTTTTTGATTCTTTGCAATTGATTCAAATTGATTCTCTGGTTTAATGAGACTGATTCTAGTTAACTTTCTCTATCATTCTGTGTGATAGATTCTAGCTGGTTCAGTCAGATTCACTATTAAATTTTATATGAATTATTCTTTTTTTATTCTTTATCATTGATTTATGTGATTGATTTCTTGCATATAAACTATTCTGTGGGCTTGATTTCATGTAGCTGAATCTATAGGCTTGATTCTGTGTGGCTGATTCAAGAATCAGGATGGGTTAAATCACCCTGAATCAGTCACACAGATTATGTATTTGATTTTGAATGATTAATTCAGTAGGTTTGATTCTGATTGTGATCATGTGTGATTTTTGAGTGTCAAATTATTGATTCTGTGGGACTGATTCTCTATGATTTATTCCATTCAACTGATTCTCTGTTTTTGATTCTGTGCAGTTGATTCAAATTGGTTCTCTGATTTAATGAGGCTGATTCTAGTTAATTCTCTTTGTCTCATTCTGTGTGATCGATTCTAGCTGATTCAGTCAGATTCATTATTAAACTCTATTGAAATTCTCATTTAAAATTCACTAACTTGGGAGTTAGTGCATATAGAGTATAAATTATTCTCTAGGCTTGATTTCATGTAACTGAATCTATAGGTTTGATTCTTTGTGACTGATTCAGGATTAGAGGTCGACCGATGTATCGGTTTTGCCGATTAATCGGCACCGATAGTTGATTCCCGGAACTATCGGTTATCGGCAAAAATCCACGCCGATAGTTTTTCTCGGGTTGCGTCAGAGCTGAAGCGGCTGAGAACGGTCCGTTGTCCTTATACAGTGCGAGAGCCAACATATCTATGGCAAGAGCGGCCTCTATAGGCGAAAATCGCTGAAAAGCACGTGCTTTTGTTTTGACACGTGATACTGTTCGTTGCAAGGAGAGTGCAAGCTGCCTGGAGAGAGCGCGGTGCACGGACAACGCTGACACTTCAAATGCACGTTTAAACACAGACAGCGAAAAGGTATGTATACAGTACACTACAGTACATGTTTTCATCTCAATATGAAGTAATTCATTTGTTGATTAGATTCTGCATTGGAGAAAGAACAGCAGTATGTTTGTCGACAAGGCTGAGAGGACGCTAACATTAGCAGTACATCAAGCGGTTAAAATAATGTGGCAAAAATACACGCAAGTCCGACCCAAATGTTTAATGTCATGATTGTTACCATCAGGAATGCGTTCGATTTCAGTTCTTTTTATCTTCAGGCACAGGGTGCGATTTGCCGGGGGGATGGGGGGATCCGACTGGAGCGCTTCGAAACAGTGAATCTTTTTGCGACGCAGTGTTTTACTGATTCGGAGTTTCAAAAAGCTCTGTTGATACTTTGCTCACCTTCTCTATATAATTTATTTGTTGTTTGAAATGAAATCATTACTATTATAGGCCTAACTTACGATGTTTTTATTAAATTTGTAATCACGTAATACAGCTCCCTTCGTATTAAAACCATTTCATGACGTGACACTCATTATCTGGTTCGTGCCTAAAAAGACGGGTATATAATGAGCGTTGTTAACAGATTACACAAACAGTTTGGTCAACCTCTGCCTATGAGCTCTGTTTTCTCCATTATAATTTGAGGCTTCTTAACTTTGAGTATTAAAATAGAACTAGAACTAGAACTGGACCATGTTACACTTGAATCTCTTGCAGTTCTTTAACAGGACTAGTTAAGTTTCTCCTGTTTCACAAGTTCAAATTTGTTGTTATTTGGAGTGACTTTTATTATTCTTTTTGTATGTAACTTTTTTTTTTTGTATGTTACTTTTTGTTTCAGTTTGAAAGCATGTCTTTAATTTACCTCAATATTTATTAATATATTCATATTTATTTCATATAGCACATTTTCATGATTCAGTACTGTTTTTTTGTTTGTTTTTTGTAATAAAGTTCAGACCTATTTTACATGGAGTGTTGTGTTTTTATTGTGTTTTTTTTTTTTTTAAATCCAGTATCCATTTTAAAAACTATCGGTTAATTAATCGGTTATCGGCAAGTACGGACCAACCTAGCTATCGGTATCGGTAAAATTCAATATCGGTCGACCTCTATTCAGGATGGTTTAAATCACCCTAAATCAGTCATACAGATTATGTGTTTGATTTTGAATGACTGATTCCGTATGATTGATTCAGTAGGTTTGATTCTGATTGTAATCCTGTGTGATTTTTGGTTGTCAAAGTATTGATTCTATATGAATGATTCTCTGGGACTGATTCCATGGGACTCATTTTAACTGATTCTCTGTGATTAATTCAATGCAACTGACTTTCTGTTTTTGATTCAGTGCAGTTGATTCAAATTGATTCTCTAATTTAATGAGACTGATTCTAGTTAATTTTCTAATTCTCATTCTGTGTGATCGATTCTAGCTGATTCAGTCAGATTCACTATTTAATTCTATATAAATCATTCTCTTTTATGCTTTATCAGTGATTTTTAATGTGATTGATTTCTTGGGATTTAAAGGCATATATAAATTGTTGACTTTATTTTATATAAACAAGTCTATAGATTTGATTCTGTGTGACTGATTCAGGAATCAGGATGGTTAAATCACCCTGAATCAGTACACAGATTATGTTTTTGATTCTGAATAATTGATTCGGTGTGATTGATTCAATAGGTATGATTCTGATTGTGATCATGTGTGATTCTGAATGACTGATTGTGTGTTTGATATTAAATTTGTGTGATTTGAATTTTTGTATTTGATTCTAAGTGATTAGCTTTAGAATGATTCTTTGTGATTCATTCGAATTGATTTGTGAATCATTCGGACTGATTCTGTGTGATTCTGTGTGATTTCTCTCTCTCTATAGGGGAGGTCTTGCTGAAAGGCTGAACCGACTCCACAGCAGACAAAGATCAGCCATCAGCTTCTGGAGACATCAGTGCAACTCAGCCACATCAGTTGGTACGACACATCCAATCTAAATCATGTCTGTTTATGTAAATACTCAATTAAGGCCTGAATGTCAGATCATTAGTGGTTAGTTCTCTCTTTCTAACCACTAATGAAAATATTATCAGTAGCGCTTTCACAATTAAAAAACTGACGTCGTTTCATTTGAATACTACCAATGTCAGATCTGACCCAAAGAATACGCCAGGAAATTATTTAAGCACCAACCCGCAGTTTTCATATTTCCATAACTGCTTGTCATGCTTGATGAAATGTGCCGAATATTCCAGCGATGAGATCTCACTATGTACAGTTGGAGGAGTAGGAGGCTGTGAAAGCACGCTTGTTTCAGGTGATTCAGGTGACAATAGGATGTAATTGTCTCGCAGCCAAAGCGACAGGAAACCACAGACACAAACACACTGCAGACAATGTCACACACCTTACGTTTTCATTTTCCATGGTATAACGGATTTCTTTTTAAACAGTGCCCTACTAAGGGTCTTCAGCGTGTGTAGGTATGTTTGTGTGGAGGTTTGAAGAAGTTAATGTTTCAGTTGACAGTGGAAATTCAAGAGAAAATGTAAAATGATATGAGGAAATTAAATGTGTGTGATGCATTGACAGTGCAAAACAGGGTTGTTATTATTAGAATTAAGTAAAACTAAATGTTCATTACTTTAAATAAAATGCACATTAAATATATTAAAAATATATCTAAAAAACTTTATTTCAGCTACTATAGTTGCCAAGCCAACATGTCTCATTTTTGAAGTATTAAAATAACTAACACTAAATAAACTAAAACATATATTTTATAAAACAAATAAATAAATTATAATAATAAAAGACAAGTTTTGGAAAGTTTTTAAATATTATCATAATTTAAAAATACTGCAGTTGTTATTAATGTAAACATTTTTAAATCTCAAATTTATATTGCTTTAATAATATTCTAGTTCTGAATGTCTGTCTTTCCACATCTACTGATTCATTGCATTCTTGTACATGTAATGTTAGCTGACTAAGATGGAACTCTGAATTTAGATCTCAAGAATTTTTATTTTTTGTTTTTCTTTCACGATTGCATGTGGAAAAATGATTTAGGATGACTGGACATGGTTTGTAGACAGCTTTGCAACTGGCATAATTCCTTAGAAAATTCCACAGCCTACAGAATGCGTCTCCCACTCACTTCTTGCTCGTTGCAAGATTTATTTTTATCTGTTTTTTTTACATGCAACATATTTGTTCTCGTGGCTAATAAATCAGATGTCAGTGTGTGCATTTAACAGCTTGTTCCTTTCTTTTTCACAGTCATGCATAGTTATTTAGTACAGTTTCCTTTCAAAAAACTAAAAAAAGCCAGTGTTCCTTGTGTTTTTGTTTTGCATGCGATTGCATGGAGTAAGTGTAGGCTGTTTCTCTCCCTGCTTAAAATATTTCTCCAAAATTTCCATTACACATTGCTCTTCTCTGAAATCTTGGCTGTGCTCGCCATGATTTCAGCTGAGTCAATTGTGTTCATGTGTCCAATCGAGGGGGCCAACTATTCCTTGAACAGTCAGCATGGGAATATATCCCGTCAGAGTGCTGGATTTTATTTCATTTCCTCAGAACTGACTGAAATGAAAAACTTCAAGCCACGCCAGGGTTGAGTTTTCACTGCATAACCCAAAATATCCTGCTGCTGTTATTCATTTACTGGGCCTGTATTGTATCTGTGCTGTTTTGCAGAACTTAATGACTTTGAGAATGAAACTGTCTTTCGGAGCTGCACATTTTGTCAAATTTAGAGCTTAGTTCAGGCTAACTGTCCATGCTACTATATTAAAAGTTGTTCAATCAATCCTATTTTAAGTTAAGCTACATTCAAAACATTTGTTCCTAATATAAGCAGAGATTTTGATGAAAGAGAACTAGTGTTGTCTAAAATAACTTCATTAATTACTCACTCTTATGTCATTCCAAACCTGTAAGACCTTCGTTTTAACCAAGTTTTAAATTTTGGTTGCATCCCTTTAAACTGTATTTTTTTTTTTAACCCAAGCTGACAAGCCAGGGGTCCTGTTGCTGAGGATTCTGGGAGTTCGGGAGGAATGTGGAATGCAGGCCACTGTGTGTGACAGGCTGCCGGAAGGAGAAACGTGTGTGGCTCTTTTCAGCAAAGACACAGCCGCCCAGCTACAGCCTGCACCCGGAGACATCGTCCACATTTACCCACCATGGTGAGAGTCCTGTTCCTTACCACTTTAACGTAAAATATCAGAAATAGAGTTTGTTTATTATTTCTGATGATTAGGGCTGCCCCTAATGACTGTCAACTAGTAGTCGTTCATTTTAAGCATAAGTTGACTATTACTCGCACATAGGGCTGGGTGATATGGCCAAAAAATGATCACGATCAAGTTTTAAAAACCAGACAGTTAAATCTGGCTTTAAAATATTCTTTATGGTCAGAACATGACAAACGCTTAATATTTTTTGAATTCTTGACACTTTTTTCAGTCATTTTTCATTAACAACATAAATATCTTAATAGGAAAAAATCTGCATTTTTTTTAAATAAGTAATATTGTTTCAAATCAAGAAACAGGTTTGTTGTCTTTTAGAAATACACAATTGATAGTAGCTTGAGTTAGGATGCAGATGTAGATTTATGTTCATTATCAAAATCAGTGATATCTGTAAAAACTGTAGCAACCTTATTTTTATATGGTGAAATAGAATTTTTCTGATTGTTTGAGTTATAAAAAAAACTGCAATTATATTCCATTACTCGTCCTTCCATGTCTACATTAATAATATAATAAAATTCGACACAAATATACCCACATTTCTAACACAATACCACTGTGCAGTTAGTGCTACTACAGTAAATCTATGGTAAATGATGGCGATTTGTAGATTTAAAAGCTTTCTCACTGTCTCGTTGCGCACAGTGTTTCTCCTGTTTGGCAGCGCTGTTTTGTCTGGCTATAAACCAAGTCATTTGTGTTTTTCACTGAATTCAGTTTGCGCCGTGCCGCCATTTGAACTTTGATCCGAGCAGATAAACGGTCCGAGTGGCGCGTTTTGACTAGTGCTTTTTTGTTTCGCCTTTGCTGCATAAACATTATATCGAACATTTATGGAACTCTTGTTATCGTTTAGGAAATTCATATCGCACAATAATTATCGTTATTGATTTATCGTCCAGCCCTAGTCACGTGTTTATTACTAAACCATATAAATCATAATAATGAAACTTTAATTGCCTACAAGTGCTCAAGCACACACAAAAACGCTTGCAACCATGCAGATATAATAATTATGAATGTGTCAGGGAAAAACAGCAAGCAGAATGCATCAATGTTTTAACAATTTATTGATAAACTAGCGCTTTCTTTGTTTTTGGCTTAAGAGATGAAGTCGGCAACATCTCCGTATTTGAACTGGTTCATTTAAAAAAAGACATTTCACTCTCTATAGATATATTTTTCATATCGTGAGTTTCAAACTTTCGCGTTTAAGTTCACAAAGACCGAGACGGCAGAAAGCACATCCTGTTTGCTTTCATTATTTTACAAAAGCGCAACGTTTCGTTGTTATTGTGAGTGCACAAAAAAACAGATTCAAAAGATGTAAAACTCTTATCTGTATGACCAAAAATTGATTATTTATTGATTACAGTCACAATACCCTTGATTTTGACATTAATTTAAAAACCGTTATTTATTAGTTTAAACAAATCTTTAACCCTAACTAATAAACTTTGCTTGTATTATGAGCTTTTGTGATGCCTAAAGATGTGAGGATTACTGAGGAAAGGAGTACAGTTTACATTTACTTGTAATTGGACTGAATTTTCATCCAGCAAGTCATAAAATGGGGGGAACAATTACTTTTAATCACCCAGAATACCCTAGCAACCACTCACAACAACTTGCAAGTTCTAGTTATATTAGATTATTTTTAATAGTTACTCAGATTTCAATAAATATGGTTATATTAACCCTGTAAAGCCTACTGTATTGTATTTAATATGCAAATTTCTGTAGCCTCTAAAATGAACATGATCAAAAGGGATAATTTACCCCAAAATTAAAATTCTTTTATTAATTACTCACCCTCATGTTGCTCCAAACCCGTAAGTCCATCGTTCATCTTCGAAAACACAAATTAAGATATTTTTGATGAAATCCACAAGCTTTTTGACCCTGCATAGACAGCAACGCAACTGACATGTTTAAGGCCTACAAAGGTAGCAAGGACATTGTTAAAATAGTCCATGTGACAGTGGTTCATCCTTAATTTTATGAAGCTATGAGAATACTTTTTGTGCACAAAGAAAGCAAAAACTACAATTTTATTGAACAATCAATCTTTGAGCGTTCACAAGAGTACCATGACACATGTATACAAGCTGAGGAAAAAGCACACTGTACATAAAACAGACTTTGTAAACATGTCTGAAAATTTCGACAGACAGTACAACTTGCAGAATATACAGATGATGAACTAAGACAGATGGACTCCTGCGTCAGCAACACCACACGCATTTTGAAGAAATTTTTAAATGAAACTTTTTTTTTTTTCTTTGCACACAAGAAGTATTCTCATAGCTTCATAACATTAAGCTTGTACCACTGATGTCACATGGACTATTTTAGTGACGTCCTTACTACCTGTCTGGGCCTTAAACGTGTCAGTTGCATTGCTGTCTATGCAGGATCAGAAAGCTCTCGGATTTCATCCAAAATATCTTAATTTGTGTTCAGAAGATGAACAAAGGTCTTAGGGGTTGGGAACTGCATGAGGATGAGTAATTAATGACTGTATTATCATTTTGGGGAGTAATATCCCTTTAAAAGTGTAAAAACTTGTACACAATCTATAATATACCTTCAGTCGTATGAGTGATCATTTATATATTTTAGCAAGTAAAAGACCTTTTAATATAATTCTAATGTCCAGCCTTTTTGTGAAGGTGAAGTAAATAGTAATTTGATTAAAGAATAACTTTTATGTTGATATTAATATTTCAAGCTAACCACTTACTGGACTGAAGCAGCTTAGGTTAACTATATAATATAAGTTTAAAAAATGATGAATCAGGCTTTAAAGCACTGTATTTGTCAATCATCATTGTATTGCATTGCATTATATGTTTTGCCCCCCCCCACCCCACACACACACAATAAAAACCGCAGAGGTTTGGTCATAAAACTAAGCATTTAAATATAATTTTACCAAGTCATATTATTTGGAGATACAGAATGACAACTAATATTTATATGCATTTTATGTAAGTAGTCTGGTATACGGTTATAAAGATCACATTGTTTAAAATTATAACCTATCAGAATTTCATTTTACTTCATGGGCATATAAATATAAGCAACTGCGCCAAATTGCATGTTTTTGCTCATTTTGCGGCTCTAAATAAAATTGGGCTTTTTTTCCCTTTGAGTATGAGTTCCTTTTTCCCATGTATCATACTATATGAGCCATAAAAACCTGGTGCATTAAATATGATGCTCAACAAGAGCTTATATGCATTTTTTTGTCTATAAATGTGCTGACTGTTGTTTTTTTCTGTGTGTGTGTACGAACAACCAGGTTTACAAACATTTTATTTATTATTTTATGTATGTGACCCTGGACCACAAAAGTAGTCATGAGGGTCAATTTTATGAAATTGATGTACGATTTGTTAGGATAGGACAGTATTTGGCCGAGATACAACTATTTGAAAATCTGGATTCTGAGGATGCAAAAAAAATCTAAATATTGAGAAAATCGCCTTTAAATCTGTCCAAATGAATTTCTTAGCTATGCATATTACTAATCAAAATTAAATTTTGTCATATTTACAGTAGGAAATGTACAAAATATCTTCATGGAACATGATTTTTGCTTAATATCCTAATGAGTTTTGGCGTAAAAGAAAAATCGATAATTTTGACCCATACAGTGTATTTTTGGCTATTGCTACAAATATACCTGTGCTACTTAAGACTGGTTTTGTGGTCCAGGGTCACATATATCATATAGTTAGTAAAATATTTAAAGTTTCCACATTTTTTCCTAATGAATTTTCTGACTTGTTTTGCCCGCTGGCATTTTTCCCCACTCAATTTCATCATAATTTGATCAACTCGAGACTAGATCGCTCGTTTTGACAGCATTGACGCACATCTCCCTATACCTTCTGCGGTAATTTGTGATGAATCACTGTTCGAGCAGTAAGTCGCAGGTTGGCAGGAACAGTCTTGCCGTGTGCAGCCGTGTGTTTTGCACTGAGCTGATAAGAACGAGAGGCCTGCGGGGCTGAAGGTGAGAGAGACAGACGAGCCAGTCTCCATCTGTGTGGGAGGACCACAGATCCACGAATCGGTCCAAACCGGAGAGGCCAGGACTCACCGGAAGCCAAGGCCCCTCCCCTCTCGCTCCCCCCCCGTATCGCCCCCATGTAGCGTAGCTCCCACGTCATTCCTCAGCTCCAGGGAATGGCCTGCATACCTCTTCCTGGCAGCTCTGAGCTCATTTCCAGCAAGCCGGGAAAAAACATTGCTGGATCCTTTTTCTTCCCTCGCCTTTTTTCCTTCTCTGGGTTTTTTTTTTCTTTTTTTGAGGAGCGTTAGGCAGCGGATCACAATAACTGTGACAGAGGCCAGAGGGCCGAATAGAAAACACATGCGGCACAGTGTGTTGCTGGCACAGTTTCTCCTCTTGTCTCATTTTCTCTCTTTCTTTCTCTCCCCCTGCGGAGTGTTTGCTTTAAGGCCAGGCATAGTTGACCCTGGAAAGTCCAAGAGTTCATTTTACCCTGGAAAGTCCACGGGATTGACTCCAGTTCGGCCCCCTTGGTTTGCAGCAGATGATAGCGTTTTACGTATCGTCAGATATATTTAAAAACTTGCAGGAAGTTGATTAATGTAGACGTGGAATTTGTTAGTGTCAAACACATGAAGCGTTCTGAAAAGGTTTTGACGATTTCCAGTCACTTGTTTGGTTTTTGCAGCTCTCTGAAGTAGTCATGCGGTGTGACACAGGGTTGGGCAAAATTCCAGAGTTAACAATTGACTTCCTTTCAGTTCATTAGGTGGAGTTTAATTGATTCAGCCACAGCCCACAGGAAGTTAAATCGGAATTAAATTATTCAGATATTAAAATTCTAGTACAAATTCCTAGGTTTCAAACAGCCTATAAAACCTTTACAGTTTAGAAATTTCTTTAAGCGTAGGCAGACAGGGTTTTTCATGCCAAACCTTTGTTTTCAAGTTAAAAATCACGCATATGAAGTTCAAGTCAAACTGGATAAAAAAAAATTTGGCAAGACAAACTATGAAGTTGGCTTGAGAAAGCCTGACCGGAAAGTTTGAAAAAGATTTAAAAGTTTGACGGTTTTCAGTCTGAAATAGATTGAGGTTTAAAGTACTTTTAAAGTTTAAAGCTTGAATGTTTTGAAGACTAATCTGTCAGGTAGATAGATATATAGTTGCTAGCATAATTAGCATGTTGCTAGCATGTTGTTAACATAATTAGCATGTTAATAATGTGTTGCTAGCATAATGAGCATGTTACTATCATGATTAGCATGTTGTTAACATGTTTCTAGCAGGATTAGCGAATTACTAGCATGTTGCTAGCATGATTCTAGTATGATTACCATAACTTTATCATGATTAGCATGTTACTAGCATGTTGTTAGTATGATTCTAGCATGATAAACATGTTATTAGCATTTTGTTAGCATGACTCTAGCATTATTATCAAGTTACTAGCATGTTTCTGGCATGATTAGCATGTTGTTTACATGTTTCTAGCATGATTAGCAAATTACTAACCTGTTGCTAGCATGATTTTATCATGATTAGTATGTTGCTAGCATGTTTAACATGTTACTAGCATGTTAGCATGATTAGCAAGTTACTATCATGTTGTTACTATGATTCTAGCATGATTAACATGTTGCTAGCATTTTGTTAGCATGATTAGCATGTTGTTAACATGTTTCTAGCATGATTAGCAAATTACTAGCATGTTGTTAGTATGATTCTAGCATGATTAGCATGTTGCTAGCATGATTTCAGCATGATTAGTATGTTACTAGCATGTTTCTAGCAGGATTGGCATGTTAACATGATTAGCAAGTTACTAGCATGTTGTTGGCATGATTCTACCATGATTAGTGTGTTACTAGCATGTTGTTACTATGATTCTAGCACGATTTGCAAGTTTATAACATGATTAGCAATTACTAGCATTTTGTTAGCATGATTCTGGCATGATTAACAAGTTACTAGCATGTTGCTAGCATG
>VONZ01001714.1:0-106512 GCA_012976165.1 Labeo catla
ACAAATATCAGCATACTAGCAGTATACTTTTCAGTGTACTACTTTAATACTCCTTGGGACTGAATTGGCCCACTTTCTAGTATATAAAAGTATACTTTTAAGTATACTTTAAGTATAACAGTAGTAAACTTTGAGTACACAACTTGTTTACATCTATGTTTTCAGTTTGTACTGCAAGTATACTAAAAGTGAACTAATAGCTATACTGATAGTTTACTAATTAAATACTTTTTTATGCATTTTTAGTACACTTTGAAGTATAGTGTCAGTAAACTACAAAGATCAGTAGTTTTATACTGTAAGTATACTCGCAAGTTTTCTTTAAGTGAACTTTATATCATACTTTAAGTATACTACTATGTCCCTGTTTAGGTATTAATTTGTATATATTTTGTTATATGAATATCTGAACATACAAAACATTATGAATAACTTAGTCTAATATGTAGACAACATTGTCTTAATTTGTAAAGCATTTTACAAAATTGAGATATCCAGAGAATGGATATAAGCGGTTGAAAGTATCTAGGCCTCAAAACTAGATACACAAACCTCAAGAACGGTAGCAATCAGCAAATATTAAAAAGATGAGATCTTTATGTCACAGTACAACAAATAACTAACAATAATGACAAAACAACAACAACAAAAAGTTTAAATGAAGTCAGCAAACAGCAAAACAATAATCCTATAAAAGTAACTGGATAATTTATTTATGCTGCAATGCATGCTGGGAACTTACAAAGCCTTAAAATTTTAACAATATGAAATTCTTTGCTCAGACAACTGTGTTTGACTAGTTGGGACAACATTTGTGTAATTTTGTTGGTCTGACAAGAGTTTTTAGTTTTTTAAAAAATAGCATTTTTTAGTATTTGAGACAAAATGTTTTGTAAAATGGAAAATATGTATTTGCATTTTTTACAGTGTGGAAGCATCTGTTTTGGTTTCTTCTTCGCTTGTGTTTTGGAAATTTTGTACAGAAGATGTGTAATAGCATCTCTCATGTATAACAATGAAAACACGGATTCTCAAAGCACAAGTATAGCTCAAATACTTTTTCCAAGTATAAATCTAGTATACTTAAATGTAATTTTAAGTATATTTCTGATAAGTATATAAAGCACATTTCCGAGAAGTACATAAAAAGTAGACTGAAAGTATACTTTCCTATTTTTAGTTTAAAAGAAGTATACTAATAGCACACTTGAATAAACTTCTTTTTCGTAAGGGTAGGTAGGTTTTGATGCTGGTTTTGCTGGTTTATGCTGGTCATGTTGCTGGTCAAGGACCAGCATGAACCAGCAAAGGACCAGCATAAACCAGCAAAGGACCATCTTAAACCAGCATCAAAACCTACCTAACCAGCATTCCAGCATCAAAACATACCTACCAGCATATGCTGTTTTTTTCACCAGGGATAGTATCACGCAATGCTTAAATGAGTGAACATTTTTTATTAAGGCAATGTACATAATACAGATATGTATTACTACAGTTGTATTTTACCCGTCCGTTATTGCTATGGAAAGAATTGCGATTTTATTGCGAGTAGAATAATGTCATCTCAACGTATTATTGCTTTCATAGAGCGAGCATTTCACTGATTAAAGTTATATTCATAATGCGCGCAAAGCATTGGACATAGGAAAGGGTGGATAAGAAAAATCTATTTTTTACAAAAGAGCGGGCGCAGTCATTTATAAATTGGGTCTGGTTTCCAGCTATTTTCAGCTAGTTTTGCTGCTTGGTTTTGCAGATTGATGTGTTTTACCATAATTTATTATTTTAATTATAAACACACTGGTTTGTAGTGCAAACAGTTTTACCATTTATTGCACGTTATTATTCTTCTCGTTATTTTTTCTGTAGCGGCTATAATGAACAGGAAGTCTCGCTCATATGCTTACTTCCGTGATGAAAGTTGCATAACTGGGTATAACTTTACACAGAAAAGGTGAGTAAGCATTTTTTTTTTTTTTGGACTAATCATGTTAAAACACATAATGTGTAGGTGTAGGTGCTATCTGTAATCTGTATTTTTCTATGGAAATGAGGGACAAGTGGAATTTCATCTTTGTGGAAATAAACATTATGCCAGGAATGCTGTGGATTGAACTAAACTTGTCCTGAACCCACATATTCATCTAAACTTGACAGCTGACCTAGAAGCCTGGCCATGAGATGTGACTGTTTCCGTGTGATTCTCTCCACACCTCAGTGCGGGACTCACTCTTTCCGCACGTCTGGAATCTTGGAATCCTCACCACCAGCTCACTTTGAGTCAGCACCACGGTGAGAAATGTTTGAGACTGTTTGTCTTTTTCTGCTGTAAGTAGATGCCCGAGTGCGTGCGTGGAGTTGTGTATGCATTGCGCCTTTGGTAGTGTGCAAGCGAAACGTGTAGATTGATGGGTGTGAGAAACATATTTGTCGATCTTAACCCTGTTTACTTTTGTGCGTGTGCTGAAGTATCTCACAGACTCCCCTCGAGGTTCATGGATCAGGGCCAGCTGTGATCCACCAATCAGCTGTAAGGTGACAATGGTTTGTTTGACCCATAATGCTTTGCAGTATGCCCACAGGGCGTTTTGGAGTGTGTTGTCTGTGGGATGTTTCTCACCATTAACTCTTTGACACACACACACACACACACACACGCTTGTACATGTCATGTTTGAAAAACTGTGCCCACACAGTTTCTGCACACACACCCTCAGCTTCAGTTTTCCTCTCTTTGCCACTCATTGTCTCTGACAAAGTGGTTTTTGATAGCACATGCACACTCACACACATACAGTCATATAAATCTTTCTGTCTATCATAGCATTCGGTGCAGTCTTTGCTGCAGGGCACAAAATATTATCATTACCCAACTGACTGTCCGTATATTTACATGCGTAAATCTGATCCCAAATCACACCGTGCTGTCAGATTTAGCATGGATGTGATATATCTGTTATCTTTCAACCACGAAGATTAAGATCTGACTTTGTGTGACAGCCAGCTCATCCTATGCTATGCACAAAATTATTTACAGCTGTAAATCTTTCTTCCATGAAAATGTGAGATAAGAGATTAGAGTCCGTTTTAAAGGGTTTAAAGAGTTGTTACAAACAGCATAAGTGCTGGTAAGGGAAATTAGTGGGTTTGAGGTTGTTTTTTTTTTAATGGAAATACCATTTGAGATTGAAGTGACTAAGATTTTATCTGTTTATTGTTGTTTTTGTCTTGTGTTTGTTAGGAATGCTTTAATTCAGTAAGAATGCTTTACCCTGAAAGACAATTCATCAAAGAATCCTGAAAAAAAAAATGCTTTATGGTTTCCACAATATATAGTAAGCAGCACAACTGTTTGCAAGAATGATAATGATAAGAAATGTTTCTTGAGCACCAAATCAGCATATTAAAATGATTGCTGAAGGTTTGTGTTACACTAAATTATTACAATTTTAAATTGTAATAATATTTTATAAAAATTACTGCTTTTAAACTTTTGAATGGTATTATATATAGTACATTCTGAAAATCAGACCATAATGTAATTTTCACTGCATCTTTGTTGTGTGGTGAAAACTATGGTGGTGGAAATGGTATATTCAAGATGTGTATATGTATATATGCATACAGTACATAAAAGTCTAAAAGTCAAACTCCATAAATAGTAACTTTATTTGTCATGCAGCCTGAAATCAAACCCCATTCCAAATAGCTTTTCCAGCTTTACAGTTTTGGTCTCACATCATTAAACAAAATCCAACAGCTCTGCAAATTAATAATAATATTTAAAAAAAAAAAAAAAACTAGAATAACAGGGTTGAAAAAGTCGTCAGTCCCTTGATTTAATACTTCATAGAGCCATCTTTTGCTTTAATTACAGCCATCAGTCTTTTTGGATATGTCTGTACTAGCTTTGCACACCTTGATAGGGGAGTATTTGCCTAGTTTTCCTTGCAGGGTTGCTCAAGTTGAGTCAAATTCTGTGGTGAGCGGCAATGGACTGCTCGCTTCAAATTCATCCACAGATTTTCAATTGGATTTAAGTCAGGGCTCTGACTTGGCCACTCAAGGACATTCACCTTCTTATGGTTCTTATTTCATTGTTGTTTGAGGTCATTGTCGTGTTGGAAGGTGAATGACCTGTTCATCTTCAGCTCTCTAGCAGAGGGACGCAGGTTTTCCTCAAGAATATGGATGTACTTGGCAGCATCCATTTTCCCTTCAATCCTGACCAATCGCCCAGTCCCAGCTGAAGAGAAACACCCCCACAACATAATGCTGCCTCCACCATGCTTCACAGTAGGTATGGTGTGTTTTGGGTGGTGTGCTCTGTTTGCTTTTCGCCAAACATAGCGCTTGGAGTTCAGTCCAAAAAGGTCAGAGCACCTTTTGGTATCTGGTTTTGGACTCTTTCAAATGTGTTCTTTCATGCCACCCTGCCATACAGGCAAGCCTTGTGTAAAGCTTGGGAGATAGTTGTCACATGCATAGACTGACCAGATTCAGTCATAGAACCTTGTAAGTTCTTTAAAGTTGCCTTTGGCCTCCTGGTAGCTTCTCATATTAATGTCCTCCTGGCTCTGTCATCCACTTTGGACGATGGCCTAAACTAGGCAATGTGCAGGTGGCGCCATACACTTTCCACTTCTTAATGATGCTCTGAACAGTACTCTGAGGGATAGCTAAAGCCTAAGAAATGTTATTGTAGCCTTCTCCTAACTTGTGCCTTTCTAAAACTTTATCCTGGAGGTCTTTTGAAAGCACTTTCCCAACCATGGCGAATTCTTTGCCGTACCATGCACTGCTAACAGTGGAATCATCAAGAAACAGCTTGATTTGTTCTGAAGCAAAAACGAAACTCTGGAGCGGTTTGGTTGTAGTGAGAAAGCAATCCAATCCAACAGACCAACGAACCAGGTTATATCACATTGTATAATGGGTAATTACAGTTCTGTGAACAGCAGTAGCTTTGTTGTTTTGCTAATACCACTTAAAATGAACCTGTGAATGTCTGTATGTGGGTACGTCTTCGCCATTCAAAATCAAAGCGCGCCATCTTATTGCTCTCTTTGTAATAGGTGTATTTTAAAAATGTTTTCCCAATGAATCCTGTACTCGTGCTAAAAATTATAAATTATTATTAATACTACGACAGCTACAAAAAATGCAACGATAGGCCCGCAAAGCTGTTGTTCCATCCTGAAAGATGACAGCTGAGCGGAATCCTGGAAAATAAACCGTGGAAGTGACCAATGAGAGGACAGTTTACTTGCGTGTGACTTTGCTGTGTGAAAGCGAACCGCACCAAGAATAAAAAGCAACATTGTAATAATTTTAATCCTTGTTTTAGAACAAAGCAATCGATCTACAGGTGTGAAAGCACCTTTAATTAATTAATTTATTTATTTCCAGGGTGCAATATGACAAAAGGTAAAGGTTTTCACAGGGTATGATGATTTTCTATAGGCACTGTATATATGAAGAGTTCAGATGCAATACCCCCTAAAAGCCATCTCGGTCAAAAATGAGATAATAATACTGAATGAATGCTCTCGACACATCATTTAGGACCGAAAGTCTGTTTATACATTTGAGGTCAAAAGTTTACATACACTTTGCAGAATCTGCAAAATGTTAATTATTTTACCAAAATAAGAGTGATCATACAAAATGCATGTGATTTATTTAGTACTGACCTGAATAAGATATTTTACATAAAAAACATTTACATATAGTCCACAAGAGAAAATAATAGTTGAATTTATAAAAATGACCCTGTTCAAATGTTTTCATATGCTTGATTCTTAACACTGTGTTGTTACATGAATGATCCACAGCTGTTTTTTTAGTGACTTCTTGTTTGTCTGGAACAGTTAAACTGCCTGCTGTTCTTTTCACACTCAAGACAACTGAGGGACTCATGTCCAACTATTACAGAAGGTTCAAAAAGGAAACATGATGCATTAAGAGTAATAGTTGCATATGAGTCCCTCAGTTGTCCTCAGTGTGAAAAACAAAGCAAAACAAAACAAAAAAACAGCTGTGGATCATTCGGGTAAGAATCAAGCATATGTAAACTTTTGAACGGGGTCATTTTTATAAATGTAACTATTATTTTCTCTTGTGGACCATATGTAAACGCCTTTTATGTGAAATATCTTATTCAGGTCAGTACTAAATAAAAAATAACATGTATTTCGTATGGTCCCTCCTATTTTAGTAAAATAATTAACATTTTGCAGATTCTGCAAGGTGTATGTAAACTTTTGACCTCAACTGTAGAGTTTTGTATTGTGTGTGTGTGTGTGTGAGTGAGTGGTTCAGGTATACCCACCGACAAAATGTCCTCGCAAAGATGGCAATATCCAAAATACTTGTCCTTGTGGTGACATTTTTGATCCCCATAAGGAAACAAGCTTTCATAAATCATTCATAATGAAGTTTTTAGAAAATCTAAAAATGCAAAGTGTCCTGTGAGGTGTAGGTTTAGAGTAATGGGATAGAAAATACAGTTTGTACAGTATAAAAACCATTACACCTGGGGAATGTCTCCATTAAAAACATGGAAACCCAACATGTGTGTGTGTGTGTTCTGCTGCGTAAATGCTTATCTGCTTGTCAAATTGCCTGCCAGCTAAATCCAAAGCAAACAGAATAGATGTTGGGAAGAGATTACCATTCCAGATTTACCTGCCCTGCACAATACTGGCCAAAATCAGCATGTGTGTGTGTGTGTTTATGAGTTGTTAGCCTATCTGCTAGTGTTCCTTTGAAGTTAATGACCAAATATGCAAGTGTTTCTGCCACATTAGGGCCCATTACTAGCTGTGGGCACTCACATGTGTGTGAGTGTGTGTGTGTGTGCAGTTTTATGGTCTGTGCTCACAGTGGCCAAAGTGTTTGATGGCACATGTGAAGGTTCGAAAGAATGTGCATGTTTGGTTTCATATGTGTGCAAATGTGCGGGTGGTTTTCGAAAAGAGAGAGACAGCTGCCTTTTACTGCCCCAGGGGGTAATAAAGGAGGAAGGAGAGGCAGTTATTTGGAGTCTTTTATAGGGGCAGGAGTTAGAGAGGGGTTGGTTTTATTAGGGTCACTCAGTAACCAAGTACAGCTGCAGGCATCACCCCTAAACCTCTCCACATTCCACCATCACCTCCATTCTACCTTTGTTTTCCTTTCTAAGTAGGAATACACTTAATTATGCTATTTCATCTGTATTTATACACTCTTAACCTTCCTGGATATGATGGTGCACTGTGTATGTACAGTTTATATGAATATGCACATGAGTGCACTGTATGATGGTCCTTATTTCATCTTGACCCTGAGTTTCCATTCCCTGCTTCTTGTTAAGCACATCTGCTGTCAATCATTTTCACCTTGTAATCCGACTGGCATTTCCTGCCTGGATTGGACAGTTTGCCTGGATCTCTTTTATTTAACAGCTTTATCCCATTGGCTAGTTTAGCGTCTAATAAATGACTTACGGTCGACAATTCTGTCAGCATGGAAAAAAAAAAGAAATGTGAATGTTTTGAGTGGAAGATCAGGTTACCAGGGAAATTTTGATGACTAGTGGGTGTTTTCCGGCCATTTTTATGTTACAGTACATTTACATTCCATGCATTTGAATGACAATCAGTGCATTAAAATTGTAGGGTTTTGTAAAACTCTGAGTTGAGAGACAGGATCCAGAGACAGGGTGATAGTGATGAGAAAGAAAGACTGAGATGGAAAAATCAGGGAGAGACGGAGAGGTGGAGAGGGACAGACAAGTTATTCTAGTTACAGCCAGCTGGCAGAAATACTAAAATAAGACCAGTGTGACTGAGTGAGAGAAGAGAGTGAGAAGGAGTGTGGGTTTGTTAAAAAAAAAACTCAAGGCAGTTTCTTTAATTCCTTCTTATTTTGAAGTAAAATCAACTGACATTTGTTCCATTGACATCACAGAACTGCCAGTAAACTTCTGTGTGAGTAATTGCTACTGAATGACAGAAAAACACAAACTCTTGGCAGCAACCTTTATTGTGCATGCAGAGAAATAAGTAATGACTGCTGAAACTGTTTGTATAAAAATGAAAAATATAAAGAGATTTTGGATGAAGATTCAGGTTTTATTAAAATATATACAAAAAATTAAAGAAGAAAAGAGAAGGTTGGGATTGGAGTTTCATGGGGTTCTAATTACAAATGACCCTTTGCTTAGCTCCACCCCCTTTGTACCATTCCTACATCAGACAGCACAGAACGTCACTTAGGAATGAATTGGATATTTCAATAAACAATGTATTTTTGAGTAAAATGTGCTCATAAAGTGTTAAAATTTTGATTGGATTTTGTCTTTTTGGGGTGAAATGAATTGAAACATTGAATCTGTCCTAGGTGTATATGACTTTCTTCTTTCAGATGAATACAATCAGAGTTATATTAAAAAATGTCCTGGCTCTTCCAAGGTTTATAATGGTGGTGAATGGGTGCTGAGATTTTTAAGTCCAATAAAGTGCATAAATCCATCATAAGAAGTACTCCACACGACTCAGGGGAGTAATAAGGGCCTCCTGAAGTGAATCTGTGTGTTTATGTAAGAACTTTATAGACCATAATCTGTAGCTTCCGCTAACTGTCAAGCACACGTTCATGACGTAGGGGACGTAGCAGAGGAGAGAACAAAACAAAACACCAGTCACAAATTAAAAGTACAAAACGAGGATTTGTAAAGAAAAATGTTGGAGAATTTCGATATAAGTCAAGAGGAGACTGGTTTTCCTTTGTTATAAATTAAACTTGGTTCTCGAGAGGTTATGCTATGCCTATGTCCTACGTCATCCACTGGAACGCCGCTCTCTCGTGAACATGCGTATGACAGACAGCGGAAGCTAGAGATTACAGTTTAAATATGAGTATTTTCTTACATAAATGCATCGATTTGCTTCAGAAGGCCTTTATTAACCCCTCAGAGCCAGGTGGAGTACTTTTTATGATGGAATTGTGCACTTTATTGAACTTCAAAATCTCAACACCCATTCACTGCCATTATAAAGCTTGGAAGACCCTGGATATTTTTTTAATAAAACTGATTATATTCTACTGAAAGAAGAAAGTCATACACACCTTGAATGGCTTGAGGGTGAGTAAATCATAGGGTAATTTTCATTTTGGGTGAAATATCTCTTTAACAAAAGTTTCAAATTATGCTGTAAGATTTATAAACTGTAGTAACAGCAAATCAAAATCAAGGCAAACACTTCTCACAATCAGCTGAATACAGTAAAATTGACTGTAGAACAACTGTAAATTTTAATTCAAAATCTATCCAAACACAGTTCCTCCGTAGAGGTACACCGGATGATGGAAACAGCAACAGTTGCTAAAGTAAGATTGGTCAGTTACAATTCATGGCGGAGCTTAGCGAAGGGTCAACTGAGGAGATTTAACAAAAAAATAATGGACTAAACTACAGATATAACATGTTCCGACAGCATATCGTACATTGGCTTACATTCTTAAGGTGCGGTCGCATTAGCGAAATTTTGCTGGCAAAAAAGGTCAATTGTCTGTTGTCTTTAGAGAAATGATGTAGGAAGCACAGCTCACACATAGTCAATCCAGCTTGAATTTTTCCCGAAATCTGAGTTTGGAAATTCCCAAAAATACAGATCATTATTGAAATGACTGAATTTACAATATTAATTTGACCGCACCTTTACTGATATTCTGATGGACTGTCTCACCAAAGTCTGGTTTCCAAGTTTCAGATTTCCAGGTCTTCATCAGTAAAGACCAACCCTTAAAAGTGCTTTTGAGCCCAAAATGATGTATTTTTTTAAACAACAATTCAGGGCCCAATTTAAAAAATGTGGAACCTCACATGAATTATTTGCATGGCTCTCTGAAGTATTATTCAAATACATTGTGAACAAAAAAGCATGAAAGATGAGGGAGAAAGGAAACAGATGATATAAAATCACAGTCATTGTAGTTAACGAGGAAAGAGAGTGATCTCGACGGATAGTCTTCCTTTTTCCTCATATTTTCACTCTCTGACATAAACTCTTGTGCACACCACTTCGTCTGCGGTCATGGTCTGCCAAAAAAAGCAGGAAATAGACTATTAAAAGGAAAAATATGATCAAAGACCCATGTGTGTGTAAGCAGGAATAAATCTTACCAGAATCAGTTCACCGTCATTGGTTATCTCCCTGGTCCATGAGGTTTTTGGACCCTCACCTTTCTGCAAAGTCTGTTCGCAACTAATCTTGCTGTCTGTTTCCCAGCGAGGAAGGCTCTGGGAAAAACAGAGACAGACAAAATATGTGAAGGCAGATGGAAAGAATGAGAAACAGATCAGTGCCCATGAGATGGAGGTTGAAGGAATGGGTGTGTATCCAGTTTGATAGCTCCTCTGAGATGGAGGGTGTGATTGAAAGTCTACATCAGAGATCTGGATTGCATAAACACTCACTCACAGGTTCTTGCTCTTTTGAGTGTTTTGGAAAAGGGAAATTTGTCACAGACAGACAGATGTACAGGAGGATGACTGAAGTGTTTCTATGTTTTTCTATGGGTGTGTATGTACCGTGCAGGGACGTCCATCCACAGTGGCCTCATTAAACTCTTGTCCAACTGTGAAGGTGACATGGGTGGTCCTTACAGAGGTAGAGGTCTTGATTGACAGGGTTTCTCCGTTCTGCGTAATCTCCACAGATGGCTTTGAGGCGGCTGCGACCGCAATCTTACGCAGCATCACGTTCACACCTGACAAAACACACACATGTGCACATCAGAACAATCTCTTGTGAGTACAGTGAGTACTCTGGCGTTCATGGAGGTTATGGGGAAGTCTTCATTTATAGAGTTTAAAGGACAAAAAGACCCTTGGTCGGACAGATCGGGGGAATGAAAGTGATGTTATTAAGTCTGGCTTGGCTTCATACATCTGCGCTCTTTGCCGACACTGTCTGATGACATCACCTGATATATTCCAACCCGATCTCACAGCAATTCGTACATATTTTGCGAGGTGGCTAGGTCGTACATTTTTTTACGATTTTCCCAATTCGCATGAATTCGTGTGAATGACCTACCCCTAACACCGACCCTAAACCTATCCGTCACTGGGGTAGACAAATCGTATAAAATTATACGAGTGAGGTCGTATGAATTAAACACCTTGTAAAATACATATAAATTGGTCATGAGATAGCGTTATATAATCGCAGAGAGAAACCCATTAATATATAATAAAAAGCATAGAAACAGAGTTTAACATACACACTAGATCGACTGATTATCTGAAATCACAACAAATATGATACATAATTAAGTGTTATATTAATATACTAATTTAATTTAGGGCTGTCAAATGATTAATCGCGATTAATCGCATACAAAATAAAATTTAGAGTTAGCCTAATATATGTGTACCGTGTGTAATTATAATGTATATACAGTATAAATACAAACACATTCATGTATATATTTAAGAAATATTTACAAGTATATGTATTTATTATATTTTATATATTTATATTATAAATATATACATTCATTTGTATATATATATATATATATATATATATATAAATATATATACATAATAATTACACACAGTACACACACATTTCTTAGGCAAACTCAAACTTTAATTTTGTATGCGATTAATCGTTTGACAGTCCTAATTTAATTGCTAATCACTATAATCCAGAACCAATTTTAGTTAGTTTTTTTGACACAAATAACTAACTGTCAGACTACAATATGTACATAATGTTAATAATAATAATAATTACTATTATAATGCCATATAATTATTAATTAGTGATGTTCAAATGATTAATCGCAATTAATTGCATCCAAAATAAAGTTTTTGTTTATATATGTGTATATGTCTATATATGTTCTGTGTATATTTATTATGTATATATATGTAGAGACACACACATGCAGTGTGTATTTTGAAAATATTTACATGTATTTACATGTATGTGTTTATATATTTAATATATGCTATTATAAGTAAATATAGTTAGATGGAAATATTGTTTTATTGTTTTCCTGTAAGTACTATTTTTTGTCTTGTTTTGCTATATGTTTCTCAATTGATAATCGGTTTGATGAATAAATAATTATGCAAACAATAAAATGAATTATGCAAAAAATGTATTGGGGTGTAATGATGTTGTTGGGGGCTATTCAATATTAAAGCATAAATGGGGGGAAAAAACGTTATCGGTCAATCCCTAACATACCCTTTTGCAATACATGATTTGTATTCTGCACACAAATAAAAAATCAATCTGTACATTCAAACAAAATTAAATACTGCATGTCAAATGGAGTCTTGCTGTGTGTGCGTGTGTAGGTGGGTGAACGAAAGCATTGAAAGGGGAAGTTATTCAACCAGCCACAGGGGATGCTGTAATCTATTAAACCTTCCTGACAGGAAATGGATAGAGCGCAGTTTGGAAGTAGGGAAGGGCAGAGGCAACAAAGAAAAAAGCATGCCACAGTCAAATAAGGATGAGATTACTGACAAGAGAAGAAAAAAGGAGCAAGAAAGGCAGCAGAGACATAGAAAAAGGGTACCCAAGTGTGAAGAAAGACAGCTAGATATAAAGGCCAGTCTGTGTGTGTGTGTGTGTGTGAGAGAGAGAGAGCCTCTGTGCGTCGAGTAGAATTTCACACTACTCACCTCACACACATTCCCACCTGTCACCAAGGGTAAATATATACACATGGAGGCAGACAAGAGGGGGCCAAAATTTAGACAGACGTTCAGGCAGAGACGCGCAAACAAATTATCAATTACTCCAATCACCAATTTTAACCATTAGCACATGCAAATTCACAAAAATATAGTGCAATAGACACAAGAAAATGAAAGACATAGTTTTACTCTGAGTGTAATCCAGGCAGAACTTGTTAAAACGTTAGCTAATAAAGTTAAACCGACTCTTCAGATCAAGCCCTGCTTCAAGCCCCATAACTAACCGAGAAAAGATGTCAGAGGACTCAGACGGTCAGGGTCAGTGTCGTAGGTTAAAGGTCAAAGGAAGTATTTCAGAATAGAGGGATGGAGATGAGGACACAAGATGGAGGAGGGCGGTGGATGACAGGGTGTGGTGACAGGTCGGGCCCATCTGTGCATTGAAATATTCGTGGGGCGAAATGAATTTTAATGTTCTGTTGCTGAAAGTGTGTGAATTTAGGAGAGTGCGTGCATATATGTCTTTGCACAACATTAAAGTTCATTCCTCAATCAACCTCTCTGTCAATCACGCACATTCCTAACATATAACCACGCCCCCTTCGTTTTTACGGCGACATTTGTCCTCAGAGGGGTTCGTGTGGCGGCATATCTCATCTCCTGCAATTTGGGGTATTTATATAATACATCATGTTCCCATGTCAGAAACAGCAGGAATTTTTTCCTCCTTTGTGCTCCTCCTCCGCCCTCTTTAACCTGTCTGCTTCATTTCATCATTCTTTTGAATGGTGAAACGAAGGACCTACTCTTTCTTCTCAGGGAATCTGCTTCTTTTGTTCGACACAGACTGCTGAAGAGGGGTGTTTAGGTGGCAGCAGTGGCCTCATTAAATCGGACGTCAGTCAAATTTTGGGAACCCACTGAAATTCCGGGATTCTGGCTTGAACAGTGGTAAATGTTTAAACAAGAAATTCCGAAATGGTTGAGAAAGACTCGCAAGCCCTTGCGAACTGACTTTCCAAAACACACAACAATTTGCGCACACATCACTTGCAAATTGCGCAAAATACTGGGGTGGGTTTTTAAAGCTCCAGTCAAGACAGGATAATATTGCTGTTTAATTAAGCGAAATAAGCTCAACCCTGCCCAACTCAAACGCAGCCAATTGCTTTCTGCCTGCTATGTTTATTAAAACCAGTAAGCTAATAAATAGCTATTTACATTTAATAAATACAAAAGCTGGAATAAATACTATTAGCCTAACGATCTGGATATACAGTTAATAGTACAATTAATATTTACTAGTAACAAAAACAGGGCTAGTTATATGCAGTGAATATTAAAACGCTTTCCACACACTCACACAGGAGAGGTGGTGAATTTGTCGGTCTGTAGCGCTATCCATGAACGCTCATTCAGGATTGATAGTCAACTTTGCGCACTCTCCGCGTGCAGGTCTGCATCATGATTAACACTTACCCAGTGCTTTGAGAAGCTCTTCGAAGTTCTCGGAGCTTTTCATTTTCCAAGTGCCAGCAAAATCGGGGATTTTGCGATCCATCGTGCGTTCTGTCGTTCCTTTGAGTGTATCCCACTAATATTATCTCTGGTGCGTGGTTGAGTGACAGTCCTTGAACCTGACACTCTTTAAAAGAACCTGCAACTTTGATTCTGAATGCAGTGTTTCCACTTATAATGCCAAATTGATTTTCCTCTTTCCTTCACTCTTCTGCTGCTCTCTCTGTCTTGACAAGAGAAACTTAAGATGTCAAGCCTATTTCTTTTCCTCTCAGAGTTTCATTCAGCTCCTCCAAACGTTATAGCCTGTGGTGAATAGGTTGAACCGAAAATTTGGGACAGTTATCACGCTTAATCCGAGAGCGCACACACCTCTTCTTCGACAAACTCCGCCCTCTATCTGCCCTGTCAAATTAAGGGGCCAATGATACTTCGAGATTATTGTCTTGCCCCGCCCACACCACGCCCTGCTTAAAACATGTGCGCGTTAGAAAACGCCCATCAGAATTCAGTTTTATGTATGGATTTATTTATTTGCACGTAAGTTTTTTAGGAATAAGTCTTTGTTTCTTAAAGAACACTGCAAAATATTGCTAGAATCTTATTAGTCCTATATACAGGACCAGTCAAAAGTTTTTAAAGATTTTTTTTTTTTTTTTTTTTAAGAAATCTTTTCTGCTCACAAAGCCTGCATTTATTTGATCCAAAGTACAGCAGAACAGTAAAAATGTAAAATATTTTTACTATTTAAAATATTCTATTTGAATATATTTTAAAATGTAATTTATTCCTGTGATTTCAAAGCTGAATGTTTAGCATCATTACTCCAGTCACATGATCCTTCATAAATCATTCTAATATTCTGATTTGCTGCTCAAAAACATATACGATTGTTAAGTTGAAAACAGCTGAGCAGAATTCTTTCAGGTTTCTTTGATAAATAGAAAGTTGAGAAGAAAAGCTTTTATCTGAAACAGAAATCTTTTGAAACATTATAAATGCCTTTATCATCAATTTAAAGCATCCTCGTTAAATAAAAGAATTCATTTCTACAATTCATTTCTACAATTAAAAAAAAACCCCGACTCCAAGTATTTGAATGGTATAGTGTAATGGTATAGTGTACAAAAGCTTTTTATTTCAGATGAATGCTGTCTTTGGATCTTTCTGTTATTAAAAGAACATAAGAACAAAAGCAGCGACAGGAATATTGAAAATAACATAAATAGAATAGAATAGAATAGAATAGAATAGAATAGAATAGAATAGACATTCAACAAGATGGGATAGACAGATGTCTCACTCTCTGTGAGAGATAAACAAGCTGTGTGCCAGTAACTGTTGGACTCACAAATGTGAATATGATCATAAAACAATCAGGACAGTTTGTCAGGCTAATAGTTAAAACAGAGCTCTGTCAAGTTCAGTCTCTTCTCGCCTGTGCAAATCACAGCACACTCAAAATTCCTGTAACTGGATCTGTCTCCGCTGTGGTTATCCTCATCCACGTTTGGGACTGAGGGAGACACGGAGGGTCTTCTGCGGGTGGTGGAAATTCCAGAGATCCTGACGGGAGCAAGACAACGTGAGTGAAGAGAATGACGCCGGCACAAAAGGTGACCTAGCAGAGGCCAGGAGGTTGCAGGAGCGTCCCCGAGGGTCTTTAGTCTCCCCCTCACCCCTGCTGTTGAAGCGGAAGAAAAGAGCTGGGCATATGGGGGGTAGGGGCTTGGTAAAAAAAAAAAGGTGGAGAGGCGAAGTTTGGGTCTCTAATGAAGACGCGGGCCATGGAGACTGGATGATGAATGTGAGTCGTACAAAGAAGTCGTTAACCATTTACTTTTGATGGATGGTCTTCCGCGCCACAGCGAACTGCAGATTTTAATACGCGGGTTACCGGGGTGACAGCCTGGACCGTTCGCGCTGTGCAGTTTCTCCGGTGTTGCCATGTCCGCGTATTTTAAACAAATTGCGGGTCCGTTTTTGACTGTGTGGAGAATATACAGAATAAAGTATAGTTTGAGGGAATAGACTAGTCATCCTAATGCCCTGTTTAATTTTTGACAGGGATGAAAACGAGGCTATGAGAAATTAAAGTATAGTGCGTTGAAAGGATTGTACTGTTTAGCTGACAAAACGTGTTTCTGAGGATAAAAAATCTTTCAGTGGACAAAAACTATAAAACAGTTTTAAAAGTTTTATGTTGTAAAAATTGACATGTTCTAGGACCTTTATCCACCTTTTTCCTCAACGCGGAAGTAAGCCTATGGGTGAGACTTCCGGTTCATTATCCGCTATAGGGAATTAACGAGAAGAAAAACTGCGTGCGGTAAACGGTTAAAACTGTTTGCTCTACAAACCAGTGTGCTCATAATTAAGATAATACATTAAAATAATGTGGTAATACACACCAATTTGCAATATCAAACAGACCGGAAGCCACACCCGTAAAATTTACTAATTTTAACTCTTATAATTAACTCTTACCTTAAGAAAAAAGGTGGATACAGTGCCTACCACTGTAAAGACCAACTAGATCTCATGGCAGTTCGTACTTGTTTTACAAGGTGGCTAATTGAGGTGTGGTTTGTACAAATTTGTATGAATTTTGCTAAATCATATGTATTTTTACAAGTTTTCAAATTCGTATGAATAACCTACCCCAAATCCCACGCCTAAACCTACCCGTCACTGGGGTCTAGACAAACTGTAAAATGCACACCAGTTTGTCATGAGATAGCATTGTAAAGACCGTAAGTCTCGTTTTCATCCATGTTAAATTCAGTATGGCATCTAACCTTATTAAGATCTATTAGCCTACAATGTTTGAAAATAAAATATGATCACATTTAATAGCTTTCAAATATACCATTGCAGGTATACTGGCATTATTAGTCACCACAGACGTATATAATTATTTATCAATGATAAATAAATGATCTAATATATATATATATATATATATATATATACACACACACACATTCATATAATTAATTAAGTCAATTTGTAGTTGTAAAATATTTTAGTTAAGCCTATTTTTGTAAAAGAATATAGGTCTAATAATTATTTTCAAAAATAACTAATTTGTCTCATTTTATCTCAGCTGTATTTTATCTAGTCTATTTTTTTTTTTTTTTAAATGTGTGTTTGTTTTTCTTGCGAGATCTGGCAACACCGACTCACTCACCCCTGCTTCAAAATACTTTCTGACTCACAACCTCCCTGCACACTTCAGTTTTACGATTATTAGTTTTAAGCATCCCACACGAAGGTGTTCCTTATTGTAGGACTTTTCTTTCCCCGTTTATAGAGAGGAATGTAGACCCGTGGGGTCGCGGCCGCTCACTGCATGTTGACAAAGCGCGACGCTTGTATTACAAGCACTTGACAGAGATAGCGCGAGGCGATGCGTCACACATCACACACCTTGCCGATTGTGTTCACACAATAGTTTCATGTCCACACATGTTCCTCTTCGTATAACAACAACAGGCGATAGTCATTACACTCTCATATCAATGGAGCTATTTGTCTTCTTATCGCTGTCCTAATCTCTCCTTTAAGGCGTCCTCTACCTTTGTAAGTATTTGTTGACTTTTTAACTTGTAAGCTGCGGGCCTGTAAGCAAGAGTTATCAACGGTATATCTAAATACCCCACTTTGTGGGTTGTGCCCACCATCAAGAAAGTATGTTTAAAGATAAAGGCATTCCTGCATATGAAAACACACATTTGACCTCAGGAGAAACCAGCAGTGTGGAAACAGGTGAAATAGGAAATTAGCAAAGCAATTCAATTGATGTTTCCTTGTAAACATTTACAAAATCTTGCCTGTCCTGGGTGGCCCGTGACACCGAACACCCTCTCGCTCTTCTTTTCTCTTCTCATCCCCCTTTCCCCCCTCTTCGCCTCACCCGTTTTCATTCCCACCCACTTATCTTTTGTTCTTTTGTGCTTAGGTCATTTTTTATTACTTTGTTCGGGCCTGGTGAAAGGAGGAAAGAATAAGTGAGAGAAAGAGATCAAAGCCCAATAGAGAATGACAAAGATGGAGAAAAGGATGAGAGACAAAGAAGACACAGAGAGAGAGACAGAGAAAGTTGAAGGCAGTAAGGAGAGGTGCTTGGCAATGAGGGCATAAATATTTCTGTGCACTTTGAAAGAGGTTTCATTTTACATTTCTCTCACTTTCCCTCCCTCTCTTCCTCTCTCTCTCTTTCTGCTTCTCACTGTTCTTGCCAAAATCTCAGCAGGGTAAGTGATACTCCACTCCGGGGACTCACATAACCCCAAACACATGCCACCAGCACATTGGTTTACATGCTTATGTCTGGAACACCACACACAATCGAACGGTCTCTCATCCACGACGCCACACACTCATAAGTTGGTTTCATTATGTTTGGAAGGAAATATAAACACAATGATTTTTATACGATGTTCCCAAAACTTGACCCTGAGTCTCTCACACAATCCTGTCAACATTATTAGTATCCACTTCAAAAGTATGACCAAGTTGATTCTCAACATGTTTCACTGTTTGTGAGAACATATGACTCTCAAAAGTGTAGCCAAAGCTGCACACACAGTGGATACAACAGTCCAAAAAAATTAACTGCTTTTAAATATTTAATACAATATTAAATGTTTAATAAAGTCAAAAGTTTACATACACCTTGCAGATTCTGCAAAATGTTAATTATTTTACCAAAATAAGAGGGATCATACAAAATGCATGTTAGTTTTTATTTAGTATTGACCTGAATAAGTAATTTAGTCCACAAGAGAAAATATTAGTAGATTTTTTTTTTAAATGACCCCATTCAAAAATGTACGTACACTTGATTCTTAATACTGTTTTGTTACCTGGATGATCACCAGCTGTGTTTTTCTTTTTTTTCTTTTATTTAGTGAAAGTTGTTCATGAGTCCCTTTTTTGCTCTGAACAGTTAAACTGACCACTGTTCTTCAGAAAAATCCTTCAGGTCCCACAAATTCTGTGTTTTTTTAGCATTTTTGTGTATTTGAAACCTTTCCAACAATGGCTGTATGATTTTGAGATCCATCGTTTCACACTGAGGACAACTGAGGGACTCATATACAACTATTACAGAATGTTCAAACACTCACTGATGCTCCAGAAAGAAACATGGTGCATTAAAAGCCAGGGGTGAAAACTTTTGAACATTTTTCTTATTTTGCCTAAATATCATATTTTTTCATTTAGTACTGCCCTTCAGAAGCTACAGTTGCATATGAGTCCCTCAGTTGTCCTCAGTGTGAAACGATGGATCTCAAAATCATACAGTCATTGTTGGAAAGGGTTCAAATACACAAAAAAGCTGAGAAACCAAAGAATTTCTGGAAACTGAAGGAATTTTCTTAAGAACAGCGGGCAGTTTAACTGTTTAGGACAAACAAGGGACTCATGAACAACTATCACAAAAAATCAGGTAACAACACAGTATTAAGAATCAAGCGTATGTAAAATTTTGAACGGGGTCATTTTTATGCATTCACCTATTATTTTCTTTTGTGGACTATATGTAAACATCCTTTATGTGACATAACTTATCCAGGTCAGTACTAAATAAAAAATAACATGCCTTTTTTATGATCTCTCTTATTTTGGTAAAATAATTAACATTTTGCAGATTCTGCAAGGTGTATGTAAACTTTTGACCTCAACTGTATTTATTTAATATAAAGCCCAAAAAAAATGATATCATGCCCTCATGATTGTGTGCAATATGATTGTATCAACATGTTCCTTATTATTTAAGATAATTTGACCTTTTCACGACAAGATTAGGTCACATTGTAAACTGTAATGTGATGCCACTTCACAAAAAACTATTTATAAATGAATTGAAATTTTGAATGTTTTTCCCCTACTATTATTCATCATCAACAATATTAAAAATGGGAATTTTGTCTCTCCTTGCACAAAAACACTCACTCATACATCTGATGAATGGCTGATTTATAGTGCAGATCAAGCTAAATTAATTTGGGTTAAGAAGTAAATCTAGATCATGCTTGACTATTTGACTCATTACCGCCATATATCCATCAATACCCACTGAAACTTAACACGAACCACATGATTTCTTTAATCAAGCTGTTCCTCGTTCTTTCTCCTTCTATATACATCATGTTCCTCCTTTTTCACCCCATGTGTTGTTCATTCTGTCTCAGTCTACCCTTTGCTCATTATCAAACCGTTCCACTTTCCATCTCCCCCTTTCCTCCTCCTTTATTCCCCCTCTCTTACACACACATCCGCTCTCTCTCTCTCTAATCATTAATTCAGTCTTTATCCTACTTTAGTCAAATCAGTCTCGGACTGGTGGGGCAGTAGCCAAACAATCGGCTGGCTTCTTATCTTTAAAATCACTTCCTACTGTCTTCTGTTCTCCATCCTGTTTCCATCTGAATGAAACACTCAACTGAAACACACACATTGATTATCTTGCCGATGTGGTTCATCTTTTTCACAGTCACACTTTTAGCCACTCCAGAACTAAACTAAACTTGACCTGACCTTTGACTTAGTGTCCTATGACACCAATTACTATCAAGCTGTTTTCTTTCTTCCCTTTGTTCTGAACATTTCAGAATCCAATACAGCAGACTGAATGTTCTCAAGTGTTGTTTGTTGACCGTGCTCCAAAATGCTGCATAAATGAACTCTTTTACCTCAACAAGCCTCAGTCATCTGGGGCTGCAGTTAAGTGTGTGCGCTAAAACTGGCACTCTAAATGAAAAGGCTCGTTCCTAACCCACCAGGCATCCATGTTAACTGCTTTCTGTGCCAAAGCATTTGTTTCTTGTTTGTTTTCCCCTGATGGTTTTAGTCTGGAGGTTGAAAGTCAGAATGAAAGATCATTTTCCAGTTAGAACAATGCAGAAATATTGAACAGTGATGTTCATTAATACACTAAATGTAGGTTTAGGTAAATATAAGATAACCGAATCAAACATTTTTGATCACTGTTGGCAATAAAACAGACAGCTGACCTAAGTTAATTCGAAAGAAAGAAGAACAGAGTGTAGCTGAGGTAACAGAGTTAAATTTAATTATAATGTACGGTAGATCTCTTCCTCTCTCTCTTTATTTTTCTCTAAGTGGGGGATTTCTGAAGCTATTATTTTGTTAAGAGTCCTCGTGTCTTGATTTGGATCCAAAATGCTGTATAAATGAACTCTTCCACCCACATCTTTTAGTAGCTTTCAGTCATCTAAAGCCTGAGTATGTACAGTAAAGTTTATGAACAAACAAGTCTTAGGAGTCACTTCTTTTATTGCATAGTTTCCTTAGAAAAGGATTACAAATCTTTCCGGTTTTGAATCAGACAATACATACTCAAAGAATGGCTACTGAATCAACACCGAATCACAGAAGTCGCTTGCTGAACTGCAAGTTCCATGTCCATTCGTCATTGCTTTTACGTGCTGGATGTGTATCCATTTACAGTGAGTTATCCTCACTTTCATAGCTCATCTTAAGCTTTCTGATAACACAGTGAAAGTGATAAGTAGGCATGTGCAATATGACAATAAAATTAAGCAGAGGAGAAAATATAAGACATGTGGGAAGAAAAGCAAGAAGCTTTTCCCAGCCTCTCACCTTAGTTTGTGTGCAAACCTCTTATTTTCATGCCTTTTTTTGGCCATAAAGTTCAATCTGAGTGCAGGCCCGGTTTCTAACACTCCACCCTTTTCTACCCTACCACCACCCCTCAGCACACCCCCTGCCTTTCACTCTTCACTCATTCTTTTAGTTCATTCTTTCCTCCTTTCTCCTCAAAACCAATTGTTACATTTACTGGCTCTGCCTGGTGTGTGCATGTATTGATTTGCCTAATGTCATATTTGTGTCATGAACTATTGACTGAAGTCGGTGCCAGCTTGCCAGAGCTTAAGGCTTGATTGATAGTTGCTCAGTGGTGTCTCATTGTGAAAGAGCATGAAATTCTCTTGAAGACTGCAGAATATCATGCTTTCAGTTCATGTATCTAGAAAATTGTGCATATAGTGTGCCTAAGCCATGGGAAGTGTACAGAAAATGGGATGAAAGGGAGAAACTCAGAGGGCAGAGTGAATGAGAGAAAGAAAAAAGGGTGGAAATGTGGTGGAATTCTTGTAAAGAAAGGCCAGATTCCTGTAACACATTACAATAACTGCACATGGAGAGCTCAGGGAACAAGTGATTTAATGGGTGGAGAGGTGAAGGAGAGGTTGAAGGTGCTGTAATTTTTCTTTGATTTCCCAGAAAAAGTGTTAACACTGTGGCTTTGTGGCTATGAAAACATTGCTTTGTTTGTTTGACCAGCCTAACCAGCCTAACCTAAGAAAGTCTGTAATACCTTGTGGCTCCTCGGCTCCTGTGTGATTATGCGACTGTAAAATGTCCACATTTCAGAATCATGTCAAGCTGAAAGCCTAGCAGAAGCAGTCGGCTGTATAAATTGTTAGTTTGTTTCATATATACCGTATATTTGTACACCCTTCACATGATGAATTGTTTTTTGCATGCTGTGTACTAGGGAATGAGTGTATTATGAATGCAGGAATCATTTTTGCAATTAGGTTTGCTTTCCTTACAAAAAAAATTAACCATGGTTTTACTACAGATAAAACCAAAAAGCATGGTAACTACAAATTGATCATGGTTTTGCTACACTAACCATAGTTTAACCATGGTATTTGCAGTAAAACTGTGGTTAGCCTACACTTTTACTATAGTAAAACCATAGTTAATTTTCGTAAGGATTTGGCTAGAAATTACACATAATAGCACTTATGAAGTGAGGAAAAAGAAGGAGATAATATTGAGTCAACTGAAATTGAAATTCATAATAGGGTATTTTGTAAACAGAAGTCTCACTCTAATGCCAATAAGTCTCAATAATGAGCTTGTAAAGAAATTTTATTGAGGAAAAAAGGGGCAATTGCCAGAATGAACTGCCTCGTGGCTCTTGCCGTGCGATATAAATTTGAGCACTGGTGTCATCTTGTGGATAAAGTGAGGTAACAAAACACATCCTTACTGAGGGAGCTCACAAATCAGTGCTTTCACAAATTAGTCTGCATTGTACAACTCACCTCCCATACTAGCTTGTAAAATTACCTGAATAATCCACAGCTGTGTTTTTTTGTTTAGTGATAGTTGTTCATGAGTCCCTTGTTTGTCCTGAACAGTTAAACTGCCTGCTGTACTTCAGAAAAATCCTTCAGGTCCCACAAATTCTTTGGTTTTTCAGCATTTTTGTGTATTTGAAGTTTGAACCCTTTCCAACAATGAGTGTATAATTTTGAGATCTATGAAAACTTTTTAAATTTAAAGATCAGGGTAAATTGAGCTTATTTTGTCTTCTGGGAAATATGTAAGCATTGTCTATAGTTTCTGAAGGGCAGTACTAAATGAAAAAAAAAAAAAAATGATATTCAGGCAAAATAAGAAAAATGTACACATATTCATTATGTTCAAAAGTTTTCACCCCCAGCTCTTAATGCATAATTTTCCTTCTGGAGGATCAGTGAGTGTTTGAATCTTCTGTAATAGTTGTATACGAGTCCCTCAGTTGTCCTTAGTGTGAAAAGATGGATTTCAAAATCATACAGTCATTGTTGGAAAGGGTTAAAATACACAAAAATGCTGGAAAACCAAAGAATTTGTGAGACCTGAACCTGATTTTTTTTCTGAAGAACAGCAGGCAGTTTAACTGATCAAGACAAACAAGGGACTCATGAACAACTATTACTTAACAAAACAAAACAACATAAAAAAACACAGCCATGAAACACAGTATTAAATATCAAGCGTATGTAAACTTTTGAACAGGGTCCTTTTTATAAATTTAACTATTATTTTCTCTTGTGGACTATATGTAAACATCTTTTACGTGAAATATCTCATTCAGGTCAGTACTAAATAAAAAAATAACATGCATTTTGTATGATCCCTTTTATTTTGGTAAAATACTTAACATTTTGCAGATTCTGCAAGGTGTATGTTAACTTTTGACTACAACTGTATAGCACTCAACAAGTACTAACAAGAAAGGAAAAAATTTGATTGACTTCATTAACACAAATCGTAATGTTTTGTTTAGGCTTATAAGGTAATAGGCATATTCTGTACAGCCACCTGAGTAAAATGCGGAGAACAAGAGCCCCCTGGCGGAAAACAAGTGTATTTAAATATCAGCACAGTTTTAAGACATCGGGGTTTTTTTTTTTTTTTTTACATTGCACCTGCAGTCAGGAATTTATATTTTAAAAAATTTGGAGATCAAAAATTCTAAAATCCCATGAAACAGGAAAGGAAAAGCACTGGAATCTTTAAATGTCAAGTAGTAGCCTAAATATGTAACAATGCAGTTTGTATAATGTGGTTTATTTAATTAATTTTGCTAATTTCCATTTATTATTACAAATTACCCCAACTATTGTTACAATTACAAAAGGTAGTCCTTAAGGAGTCCTTAAAGGATTCATTCACTTCCACAATAAAAATTTCCTGATCATTTACTCACCCCCATATCATCCAAGATGTTCATGTCTTTCTTTCTTCAGTTGAAAATAAATTAAGGTTTTTGAGGAAAACATTCCATAATTTTTCTCCAGATGGACTTCAAAGTGAACCAACACTGAAGGTCCAAATTGCAGTTTCAATGCAGCTTCAAATGGCTCTACACAATCCCACTGGAGTAATAGTTTTATCAAGCGATACGATCTATCATTTTCTAAAAAAAACTGATATACTTTTTAACCACATATGCTCGTCTTCCATTAGCTCTGTGATGCATATGTGCAACTTCATACAGTATGTAATAATGTTGGAAAGGTCACACGTGGTTATTTCTTCATCTGTGTACTTAAAAAAGGTAGGGTTAAAAAAGGTAGTGTTGGGCAAAAAACATCTTATTTTCTACTCCAACTTCCAAAGCATCTGACATCTTTGTTTTACCTTTTTTAAAGGGTGTTTAAAATTCTTTGCATGTTCACTTTGTAAACAGTGGAACTGTACTTGCACCTCCATCACGCATGACCTTTCCAATATTACTACATATTGCATGAGGTCGAGCTAGTGCAAAATGAGCATTTGTGGTTAAAAAGTATATACATTTTCTTCTTTTTAGAAAATGAATGATCGTTTCTCTAGATAAGACCCTTATTCCTAGGCTGGGATTGTGTAGAGCCCCTTGAAGCTACATTGAAACTGCAGTTTGGACCTTCAACCCTTTGGCTCCCACTGAAGTCCACTATATGGAGAAACAACCTGGAATGCTTTCCTCAAAAACCTTAATTTCTTTTCGACTGAACAAAGAAAGATATGAACATCTTTGATGATATGGGTGTGAGTAAACCTGCTCATGACCTGCTAATATTTTGTTTAGTCCAATACCACAACATATATCACTTCTGCATTTTTAAATGCTGTTTAATTTATCTCACTTTAGTCGTCTCGGTTATGGTTTCTGTTCAAACTTCCTAACACCGAAACACCTGTTTCACAGGAAGCTTGTAAGACAAATTAGAGCCATCCCAGATAGCAGACATACGTCTGCAAGATGTCTGTTAAAGATCACTTGATCTGGAAAGCATCTACTGTCACAAACATCTGACAGACATCTGTAATATGTCAGTTTTACATACATTCTAAACCATAAACGTTTTAAAGACATCTAATAGGAAGCGTCCAATAGACGTATTGCAGATGAGCAAACACTCTAAAAAATATGTCCTGCAGATGTAAATGCAGACATCAAATAGCCGTCTCCTGAGATGTATGTGTGCTGTCAGGGCTGTTGAAGATCACTTGATCTGAAAAGCATCTGCTGTGTACAAACATCTGACAAAGTCTGTAAGATGATGTCAGTTTTACATACTTTATAGACATATATTTGACATCTGATAGGAAACGTCCTATAGACGTACTGCAGATGAGAAAACACTCTAAAAAATAAGTCTTCCAGATGTAAATGATGATACCAGATAGACGTGTCCGTGAAGTATGTTTGCTATCAGGGATGGAGCAAATCTACACCAAGAAAAAGCGGATTTTGTTCACACATAAAATATGATTCATATGGAGTAAGGTCCATGTCGATCTATTGTTTGTATGCACAAATAGTAATTCCACGAATCCTTCAGGTTTTAAAACGGTTTTATTATAACAAATATTAAAAGCAAACAAATATAAACACAACAAAGAAGTGCATGCTTTTTAACGTACAGAAGTAGCACTGAAAATATAGTTTCGCCTCTTACAAAATGTAAACCATCGCTATCAAAGTAAGCAGAAAAGTAAACACATTTATCACTGTGGTTTTAGTCCCAGAGCTTCCTTTAGAGCCGCAGTCCAGCTGGTTATTGCTTGGCGCTGTGCTTTGAGGGTTTCCTTCAAAGTGAACGGGTTGACAGGCATCTCCTATCTGTTCACAGGCGAGGATGATGTGTTTGGTCTCATTGCGGATGTTTCTGATCCCACACGCTCCCTCACTGACATCGACCCGCACCGTTACGAAAGAGAATTTCTCTTTACTGATACACAGGTTACCGGACAAGGTCTTACCCCCGGCTTTAGTACACACATTTTCCACCCGCTGCTTCTCGCTTGCACGGAAAAATGACTGCGTCGGTCTGCCACACATTTTAATCTTTCTCAGGAAGGTTTCCCAGGCATTATTGTCCCACGTTCTTGGCACGTCATCGGGAATATGGCGCTTGAGAAAAACATTATGACCGTTGTTGTGTCTCGCTGGCATACAAGGCTTAGAGTTTGTATCCGCTGAGTGACTTTGAGGCAAGACAAAGGCCATAAGTAGCAAAAAAGCAATCATTTTGAATACCTGTCGGGAAGAAAGAGGAAAGGCAGTTGTTCCTTAAAAATATTCCGCTTTGCAGACGAAGTTCCAGCTCAGGTCCTCTCACAAAGTCATCTAAAAATAGCGTGCTATATAGGCTAAACCACAGCTCTGCTGGCGTCTGTGGCATGCGCGTGGTTCTCTCTCTCTAAAAGCAAGCTATCCTAAACACGTGAATGGACAAAGTGATACTTACCGAAATGCTGAGTTGCATACGTGTTGGTGTCTACGTTTGTAAATTTCTTCTTGTGGACGGTATATTTTCGCTTCCTTTAGCTAAACGACGTCGTGTTTTTTTACCTCCTGTTGTGTATTTCTCTATTTGAGTTTCAATCTTCAATTCTATAACTAAAATCCTGAGACTTGTTATGACACGTCAAGCCTTTTATAGCTCCCTTGATTGTGAGCCAATATTACAGGATATGACTCATATGGTCCGTTTGGAGGACATTCACAGCAGTTATGGATTGCTCTATTACTGTCTTTGGATGCTGATGTATGTTATATAAAGAAAACCTTGAAGCTATTAAAGATATGAAATAATCTATATAAGTATGTAGATATCAAATAAATGATTTGTATTGACAACTCAAAATCAACAAAACCATAAAGTTAGGTTTCTTATTAGAATACTTCCATTTATGGTAAAGTATATGAGTAAAACAATTAAAGAAACTAATTTTATGTGTTCTGAACAAGAAAGCCTGTTTCTGAAACATAATAGCAAGAACGTTGTTTCATATGAGACATTTATTTATATTTTTTCAACATCAACAATTTCATCAACCCATATGCAGTATATAATTTGTCTACTGTTACATTACAGTTAGGGAAACACTTCCTCATAATTGCGTTTACTGCAGTCTGGGTTGTTGTTATCTGGTTTGAGATTTTCTGGATTTGGCTCAAAATGATCTGGGAGACATTCTTTGCCAAATTTATCACAGGCAAGTATGACATGCTGATTTTGACGGTAGATGCGTTTAATTATCTTCTTCGTACTGTTGATCTTAACAGTGATGAAGGAAAAGGACTTCTTGCTGATGCAGAGGTTGCCCTTATACATCTTTCCTCCTGACGAACACACAGCTTCCACACTGTTTTTCTTACTGAAGGGAAAGAACGACTGAGTCGTCCTGTTCCAGGTGCCGATTCTGTTAATAAACTTCTTCCAGTTTTCTTTTTTCAGATCTCTCGGTGTGCCTTCGCGTATGTGACGTTGAAGAAAAGTGTTGTAACCATTCTCGTTTTCTGCTTTAGTGCAGGGCTGAGATGGGTGCAGCGTGTCTGGCTCACTCAGACAGGCGTGGAGAGTGAGAGTCAAGATGATCAAGAATGACAGCAAGGTCTGAGGATGTTTGTATAAATGCAAAAAAGTTAAATAACTTCCAAGCTAACTTAGATTATTTAACTTCTAAAAAAATACAGATCTATTCAATGCATAATTAGAAACAGCACATTACCATATTGTGAGAAGTGTACAGTCCCAACCAGATGCAGGCAGATCTTCTGTGAGATGGTATGTATGATCACTAATATAGCTGGTGGTCTTGTATGACACAGAGTAGATCAACAGGAAGTGGGACACCAAATTTCCTTTTGTTTAAGCGTCTATCTTATATATCTAATTATAGCAACCGCCTCAGTTCAAGCTCTGCTGCATGACTTTGCAACAGCTGATAAACCTCAAAAAAAGAAACATCATCTTTATGCTTTATGTGATAGTTTCGTGTTCATTTTCCTGTTACAGCAAATTTCCTTTTATTAATTGTCTATCTTACTTTACCTCTTTCAGCTCTATTCATTTGATATGTAATGCCTATATAGATTGCATAAGAAACATGGAATGGAAGTGATCAATGATAGTTATGTTTGACTCGTTTTGTAATACAAATAATGGAAGAAATAATTTATTAGAGAACATAAATTTGACCCATGGACCTACCTGGCCGCACAGACTTTTTTTTTTCTTTTTCACAAGGTAATGGTGCACACAGTTTTCATCCTCTCAAAACGTCAAACATGATGCTGAGTCATTTTCTGCTGAGTCAGAGTGATACTATGGTCAGTGGTGAGAATGACAGGTTCTTAACTGCAAAGTGCGATTTAAAAAGTAATTATTAAAACCTCTAAGGTGTCTTGCTGCCACCTCAGCTAATAGATGAGGTAAATTACCAACCATTACACTTGCACTGCTTTCACTTTGTAATGATAAAGGTCTGAAAGGTTTATGATAGGTTTAACCCTTTAACTGTCACAACTACTTTTGAACATAGACTTGAAAGCGCACTATCCAAACTTAAATTATTATAAATCATGAATGAATACATTTTGTATCATGATTTAAAGTACCATTTCCATGGTAATGCAATGTCCGATTTTAAAATGAGATTAGAGATTATGATCTCTAAAACGTGATAGAGAAAAATGCAACGAAAAATAACTTTTTGTGACAAAGGTCAGAACTCCTGTTATGATGTAGATTTTTGAGGTGCACTCTTGTCATAAATTAATCTATTACTGTTCCTACATAATTTGTAGCAATTAGCAGTGGTAAAATATCTATTTAGGCGTCTTAGACCTTTCCAACTATATATAGTTTGTAATGATTAGAATAGGATTTATTTGTAAGTAAACTTCCAACATCCAACTGAGGGGACGGGTGACACTTAAAAGGTTAAAAAGATTATTTAAATATTGGATGGAGAGAAGCAGACCATTAGAGCTGTCATGATAAAAAAAAAAGTCATCATAAAACCTGAATCGTTGATTTTTAAATCTATACTGCTTTAATTGAAGAAAAAAAGAAAGAAAGAAAGAAAGAAAGAAAGAAAGAAAGAAAGGAGGAAGGAAAGAAAGAAAGACATTTGAGGTAACCTTTGTCACAAGCTTCAGAGAGACCACAAGTGTCACCAGTCAAGATGTGGGTAGAAACTTACAGCCCTACACACACACCAGTTGTTTATAAATTATAATATTTTCCATCTGCTTCATATGTATATCATATTTAATATGCATTATTTCTTATTTAATTGCTCCGTTTTATCTTTGGTTTTCAGAATTTCTTAAAAATGTCAGTCACAAACTGATTTTCTATGCTATTCAATCTGCAACCGCCTCAGTTCAAGCTCTGCTGCATGACTTTGCAACAGGTGATAAACCTCAAAAAAGAAACATCATCTTTACGCTTTATGTGATTGTTTTGTCTTCATTTTCCTGTTACAGGGAATGTGAAATTGTATTTATATGGGTCTGTGTTTCAGATTTGTTAAATATTTGCTTTGAAATGTTTTAACCCTTCTTTTACAAGCGCCACAATGCTTCATTTTGAAGTGTGAAAAGAAGCTTAAAGATGGTTAGCCACTTTCTTCTGGGTTTACTGCCAGCACTGTTTTTCCCACAGCACACATACCTATATAAACCTGAACCTGAGTCCAATCACTGACTATCGTTTGACGGGACACAAGGACTTCTCGCAATATGGTGATATGTTTTTTTCTAATTATCTGTTGTGTGTCTGTTGTTTTTATGGTTGTATTATTATTATTATTGCTGGTAAATGTGAAAGAACAAGTCTTTGCATTGTTTGAATACAAATATTTTAACTTGTTAATGCTGACAGTATCTGTCAGATCTGCATTATGAAATAATTACATTTTTTGCATTTACACAAACGTCCTCAGATCCTAAAAATGCTATCATGTGTGATCATCTTGATTGTGGTGCTCCACACTTGTCTGAGTGAGCTGGACTTACTGCATCCATCTCAGCCCTGCACTGAAGTGAAGGACCAGAATGCGTATGACACTTTCCTTCACTGACACCTACGTAAGGACACACCAAATGATCCACGCAAACTAAGAGAATGGCAAAAGTTCACTGACAGAATCAACACGTGGGACAGGCCAATTCAGTCATTCCTTCCCTTCGAAGGAGCAGAACAAGTGATAGCTGTGTGTTCATCAGGAGGAAAGGTGTATGGAGGGAACCTCTGCATCAGCAAGAAGCTGCTCACGTTCTTCACTGTTGAGATCAACGATAGGAAGCAAGTCAAGAAAGTCGAAGTTCAGAAACAACATGTTATTCTTGGCTGTGATAAAATTAAAAATAAATGTCTGCCTATTCATTATGAGGCTAATTTAAATGATGCTGTACCAGATAATAACAAACCAGACTGCAGTAAAGCGATGGCAAATACAAGCATTCTTTCTTTCGAGGAGCTGTTTTATGTCTAGACACATGACATGCAGAATTCAGATGTCTGGATGTTACTTTGTAGCTTTGCTTCTTTTATTTCTGTCTTGAAACTGCAAGTAATGTGAAGATACCTGCTGATATCCATAAAAAAATAAATTCTATATGTATACAAACATATATATTTTCTTACACTTTTGCCTCAATTCAATCATTTATTGAATAAAAGTTGTAATGCATAATAAACGCACGTGTCCTTCATGTTTAAAATCTACCTTACTCACACAATATTATACTTATAAATTATATTTTACCTAAATTCAATTTCACCAAATGAATACAAAGTTCAGTAAGTGAAGTAATGCGATGTAACATAAGTTTAAAATTTGTATTAGTTTAATTTGTAAATATGTATTTTATTACTTTCCTGACCCGTATCTTTCATATCTCTCGATTCACTCTTATTTTTCCCCACAAGAGCGGGTGTGGCCATTTGTAAATTTTATGGGTCTGACTTCTGGTCCAGCCTAGAAATGACCAGGGCCTGGACAAGAAGTTGTGCAGCATGCTCCGTTAGAAAGGGCCTGATCTTTCTGATGTTGTGCAATGCAAACCTATTTCTAGGAGAATATAACAGAAACAGAACCTAGCGTTTCTTTAATTTTTTATGTAATCATATAATTTATTGTGACAATAATATTATGTAAGAAAGAATGATTTAAAAGCCAGGTGGAAAGTGTCTTTATTTTCAATTGCAATCTTTTAATTAAAAATGCATAGAGTTAGGGGAACAGCATATAGAAAGAATGAGTGTCATTCATGAATATGAGCAAACACCCTTATTTTACTTACATTTTAACAATTTAAATGAGCAAAGCTAAAAAGTAACATTCAGAGATCACAGTTTTGCAGGTCATGAATCCCGATTTAAGAATTTGAGAAGTTGCTAACTGTTTCCAGACCATATTGACACTTGTTCTCACTTTAATATTCAGTGGAAATAACACATTGACCTTTCACATTGCGAGAGAAGCGGTTCCACACATTCATGTTAACTTTCTGCAGACCCCCTCTTACATTTCTCTCTCTAACTTCCCCTTTACCTCTCAATTCACTTTCTTATTCCTTTGTTGATAATAACAGTGAAGAACTTGAGAGGCTTCTTGCTGATGCAGAGGTTTCCCTCATATCACCTTTCTTGCTTCTCTGAAGGGAAACACTGACTGAATTTAAAAAATAAATCCAGAAAAAAAACCTTTTTGAAAAAATTGCTTTGAGGCTGATGTTTGGCAACTCAAAGCTTCAGCTCCCTCCACAGATTTTCTATGGGATTAAGGTTTGGAGACTGTGCTTCTTCTTGAGCCACTCCTTTGTTGCCTTGGCCATGTGTTTTTGGTCATTGTCATGCTGGAATACCCATCCATGACCCATTTTGGGACCTTGCAGGCACTGCAGGATTTCAGTCCTTCGCAGTGTAGTGTGTTACCAATTGTTTTCTTGGTGACTACCCAGATAGCACACATACGTCTGCAAGATGTCTGTTAAAGATCTCTTGATCTGGAAAGCATCTGCTGTGTACAAAGGTCTGGCAAACGTCTGTAAGATGTCAGTGTTACATACCTTTTAAATCATAAACATCTTAAAGACATCTAATAGACGTCTATTTGACATCTGTTAGGAAATGTCCAATAGACGTATTGCAGATGAGCAAACTACATCTTGCAGATGTCTTGCAGATGTAAATGCAGACGTCAAATAGACATCTCAGAGATGTACATGTGCTATCAGGGTATGGTCCCAGTTTGTTCTCAGTTTGTTACCTGTATAAAAGATACCTGGGAGCCAGAAAACTTACTGATTGATAGGGGATCAAATGCTATTTTTATTTTGTTGTTGTTGTTGTTTGTTGTTGTTGTTTTCCTGTCTCTCACTGTTAAAATAAACCTACCTACCATTAAAATTAGAGACTGATCATTTCTTTGTCAGTGGGCAAACATACAAAATCAGCAGGGAATCGAATAATTATATATATATATATATATATATATATATATATATATATATATATATATATATATTGTGACGAGCGTCTCTGGGCTCATCAGCGTCGCCCTGGCAACAAACGATCTGCACCTGCACGTCCTCATCACCGCTGATCGGTCACCGCTGCTTCCTAATCAACAGCGGATATTTAGGAAAACATTGTACCACAATGGAAAATGGCCCAGAATTACTTTTTTTTTATTAAATTATGATTTACTTTTAAATTCAAATGCACATTTATTTTAGAAATGGATTTATCCAGTCTTAATTTCCATCAAAATCTGCCACACACACATACAAACACATGCACAAACACACTCATTATTACGGTCACTGAAGGCTAACTCATCCTCATTGTCATCACATGGAAGAGGCAACTCGGCACTCTTCCTATTGCCCTTTCCATAAAATATTGTTATATTCATTTTTTGCAAAGACTAAATAATGTCCTTACTTATACATAAATACACATATATTACAATAAACACTTCAAATAAATAAATAATTACAGTCAAATTATTGATGTTAATATATTTTTAAAAAAGTCCCAATGGGGAAATACATTACTTCAATTCCACTGTGGTACAGCATTGCCATATAGCAACATACCTATTTTTCCATAGTGGTACAGTGTTGCCAGTGTAACCACACCAGCCTAGGACCTCCACAACCAGCATCTTCACCACCAAGATTGTCTGAGACCAGCCACCCGGACAGCTGCTGCAACAATCGGTTTGCATAACTAATCGTGTGGGTGAGCGGTTTGCTGACGTCAACGCTGTGGATCGAGTGGCCCATGGTGGTGGTGGGGTTATGGTATTTGCAGGTGTATGTTATGGACAACAAACACAAGTGCATTTTATTGATGGCATTTTGAATGCACAGAGATACCATGACGAGATCCTAAGGCCCATGTTGTTCCATTCATCCACGACCATCACCTCATGTTGCAGCATGATAATGCACGGCCCCATGTTGCAAGGATCTGTACACAATTCCTGGAAGCTGAAAACATCCAAGTTCTTGCGTGGCCAGCATACTCACCGGACATGTCACCCATTGAGCATGTTTGGGATGTTCTGGATCTGCGTATAAGACAGCGTGTTCCAGTTCCTGCCAATATCCAGCAACTTCGCACAGCCATTGAAGAGGAGTGGATCAACATTCCACAGGCCACAATCAACAACCTGATCAACTCTATGTGAAGGAGATGTGTTGCACCAGATACTGACTGGTTTTCGGACCCCCCGGACCCCCACAATAGAGTAAAACTGCACATTTTAGAGTGGCCTTTTATTGTGGCCAGCCTAAGTCACACCTGTGCAATAATTATGCTGTCTAATCAGCATCTTGATATGCCACACCTGTGAGGTGGATGGATTATCTTGGCAAAGGAGAAGTGCTCACTAACACAGATTTAGACAGATTTGTGAACAATATTTGAGAGAAATAGGCCTTTTGTGTACATAGAAAAAGTCTTAGATCTTTGAGTTCAGCTCAAAAGTGTTGCGTTTATAATATTGGTCAGTGTATATTAGATAGATAAAGACAGATAAAGAGAGGAAAACCTGTCATTTAGTTATGTTTATTTGCTCATTTAAGTGAACAGAGGAAACAATATTGTAGTACGTTGAGAAGGAAATGGCTAACTGTTTCCAGACCATATTGACCTTTATTCTCACACTTTAATATTCATTTGAAATAACACACCTTGACCTTTCACATTATGAAAGAAGTGGTCCCACACATTCATGTTAAAAATAACCAACAAATCAACATTTACACAAATGTATATATTATCACATTTGCCCAAGAAAACAAAGAAACAGATACTGTATAGTATAAAAAGATAAAGATCTTCTTCTTAGTATTATTATTATTTTACCAGTTCTGTGTATTCATACAGGAATTAAACTCGGTCTGTTTCAGGTGTTGATTCTAATAATAAACTTCTGCCATTGTCCTAGGTCTGTATCCTTTGGTGTACCTTTATGTAGGTGGTGTTTCAGGAAAGTGTCACCTGGTTCTTCGCTTTAGTGCAGGGCTAAGATGGATGCAGCACGTCCAGCTCACTCAGACAAGTGTGGAGCACCACAGTCAAGATGATCATGAATGAATGCTTTTTTAGGATCTGAATGTATTTATGCAAGATCAAAATGTCAGATTTCAGACTCACTGTTGGTAGTTTCACGAGTTCACACTTGCATATAATAAACTGAGTAAAGGTTATGCGTATTTGGCGTGCTGTCTGGGAGAGGGCTCCGAGCTAGGCATTTTAGCCAGACCCCCCCCCCAAAAAAAACTTGCAGAGCTTATGGATAGAGGGGTGCTGGACGTCGCTTGGAAAAGGATTGGTGCGGTAGTGTTGGGAGGGAGGATGGGGCTCAGTGTTATTGCATGTTATTTTTTTATTTAGTATCTTCAGAAAAATCCTTCAGGTCCCACAGATTATTTGTTTTCTCAGAATTTTTGTATAGTTGAACCCTTTCCAACAATGACTGTATGAAACAGAATCCATTAAGAGCTGGGGGGTGAAAACTTTTGAACAGAATGAAGATGTATACATTTTTCTTATTTTGCCTAAATATCATATTTTTTTCCCATTTAGTACTCACCTTAAAAAGCTACAGAAAGACAAAATAAGTTACAATTAACCTGATATTCAAATCCAAAAGTTTTCACCCCTGGCTTTTAATGCATTGTGTTTCCTTCTGAAGCATCTATGGGTGTTTGAACCTTCTGTAATAGTTGCATATGAGTCCCTCAGTTGTCCTCAGTGTGAAAAGATGGATCTCAAAATGAAACAGTCATTGTTGGAAAGGGTTCAAATACACAAAAATGCTGAAAAACCAAAGAATTTGTTGAAGGATTTTTCTGAAGAACAGCGGGCAGTTTAACAATTCTGACTTCACTTATTTTGAGTTTATATATTGCAATTATGAGAAAAGTCAGAATTGTTAGTTTATATCATGCAATTCTGAAAAAAAAGTAAAAATTGTGAGGTTATATCATGCATATCATGTTATGAGTAAAGTCAGAATTGTGAGTTTATGCAACACAATTATGAGAAAAAAAGTCTGAGTTTATATCATGCAATTCTGAAAAAGTAAAAAATTGTAAGTTTTATATCACGCAATTATGAGAAAAAAGTCATAATTGTGAGTTTATGTAATGCAATTATTCTCATAATATTCTCATGAAAGTTAGAATTGTTTATATCATGCAATTCTGAAAAAGTAAAAATTGTTTATATTACTCAATTATGAGAAAAAATGTCAAAATTCAGAGTTTATGTAACAGAATTATGAGAAAAAAGTCAGAATTGTGACTGAGTTCATATCACACAATTATGAGAAAAAAAGTCAGTTATGAGATAAAAACAGTAACCTTTTTTAAATTTTTTATTCAGTGGCAGAAATGGGTACTATAGCAACTGGTGCATATTTTTGAAAACAAGTTTACATATAAATTAAATTATAAACAGTCACTTACAGTCGGATCACTGTTTCAATTTAAGATTGTTGAAATATAAAGTAAAATAATGTAAATATACCTAATTGTTCTACTTTTTTGTCAGATATTTAGACCAATTTTTAAATGCCATAAAAATTCTGTCAGAATAAACTCAAGTCAGTAATACAATGTGAAACTGTGTCATTGTTTTCTCTTTCAACACATCCTAATGTTAAAAAAATGCACTCTGAGCACATCTCTGCATTCTTAAGATGGAAATGACAGTGGAGACTTGTTTATTGTGGAAGAATCACTATTCAGAAATATTTTCGCATTGTTTATTTTTATTTGTTAGTTTTATTGCTACAATATGATAATAGATACAGTGCTGCAGTGGAGCTGGAGCTGGACCTGTACTGAGATGATGAGATGATGAGGCTCTTAGGCTGTGATTTATTGTCATAAGAGTCAAGAGTCAATGAGTTTAAGTTATGCTTAACTAACTTCATTAAGTAAAGGATTCATCAGACTGTTTTAAACTCCTAAGTTTGTGTTTTTTTTAATGATTCCAAAAATAACCAAATCATAAGAGTCATTTGCGCGTGATTCGGACTTTGCTGATTGATCTGGATGTTTTTGAATCACTTTAAAGAAGTAGTTCGTAAGAGTGATTTGCTTGTGAATTGGACACAGGTCGTTATTCCGTTATACTGAGGTTAAATTAAAGAATTAAAGATTTATCAGACAGTTTTAAACTAGTAACTAGTAACTCCTAAATTCAAGATTTTTTTTTTTTTTTGAACGATTTAATAACTGGATCCACTTATTTGCTAGCGAATTAAACTACTGACTACCGCAAAACGATATAAAGTTGCGTTTTCTTGCCGTTACTTCATAGTAAAGTCTTTTATCTCAGTTCGTTCAATTTAGACTGCGTTCATGACACGTTAAATATGATTTCTTTTGGCGTGTTACTGTAGATTGAAATAAGTATGGCCAGTTATGAACGGGCCATAACAGACGCACCTTAAATCGCAAATAGTGACAGAAACCTCAAGGTAGTATTGCAGTGCCTTAAACCCCCAGTGAGCAAGCCAAAGGCGTCAGTGCCAAGGAAAACTCCCTACAAAATTAAACAGGAAGAAACCTTGGGAGGAACCAAGACTCATCTGGGGGGACCCATCCTCCTCTGGCCGGCACATATAAAAACACTGCCTATTTTACCTGTATTACACAGGACTTACCTGTACTCTACAACCCTTACTTATATTCAACAGGACTTACCTCTACAACACTTACCTTTTGTCTACAACTCTTACATGTACTCTACTACCCCCCTAACAACTGTCCTGAAAGCACCTGTATGTTGGCCATGGCATTGAGATGGTCCGTGGTGGTCTGTGTCTGTGTGTGCTGAAGGCTGCTTGGGCTTTACCTGCTCACTGAGGGGTACCTGTGGCCGCGGCTTGAGGGTGCCTGGACGGACGCCGAAGCACTGAGGGGTGCCTGTACTGCGACCACAGCACTGAGGGGCTCTTGTACTGTGTTTTCTAGCAGTGGCTCAAGGACAGCACTACATTGCCAGCAGCCATTCAACTACAATCACATCAACTTACTACACTGATTTTACATTGTTAAGGCAAAGTTTGACTATTACGCCTGTTTTTTTTTTTTGGAATATTTTAACATTAACAGTAAAATGTAGAAAGTATGTGCATTACGCAACAACATGTGCATTTATAGTCATTTTTTCTCAACTGGGAAACGGCATATACTTCTGGTTAGTAAAAAAGTTAGTGTGACGTTTGAGAGGAGAGTACATAGTGCGTACTATAAGTGCACAGTGTATAAAACATCATTTGGGACAAATCTTACTTCATGTTCATTAGAAAATTATGTTCTATAAAACATAAATGTGTAGAGTACGAATGCAATCTGGACAAACTGCTTGAATGCTATAAATACAAACATACCACTAATTTTACATATTGCTTTTAGCCTATTATATAGTAGAGAAGTAGCCATATTCAGACGGCGGTAATGAAAGGGACCTCAGAGAGCTTTGGCCATGACAGGGGAGACCTCAAGCGGCATCGGCCGTCACAGGGACCTCAGGGAGCGTTGGCTAAGACAGGGACTTCAGGGAGGCAATAACCCTGTCAGGAAGTTCAGCAAACAGCAGCCGTTAAGTGACGACCACCACAGGTATCTCAGAAGCCATGGCCAAGTCAGGTACCCCGGGGAATGAACCTCAAGCCTCTAATATGACTAATGACCTTATATTAAGGAAAAGGAAAGGAAAGGATGTGACATGTGGCCAAGTATGGTGACCCATACTCAGAATTTGTGCTCTGCATTTAACCCATCACACAGTAGTGAGTAGTGAACAAACACACACACACACACCCAGAGCAGTGGGCAGCCATATTGCTATTGCTGCGGCACCTGGGGAGCAGTTGGGGGATCGGTGCCTTGCTTAAGGGACTCACCTCAGTTGTGGTATTGATGGTGGAGAGGGTGCTGGTTATTCACTCCCCCCACCTTCAATCCCTGCCAGACCTGGGACTCAAACCCACAGCCTTTCGGTTACAAGCCCGACTACCTAACCATTAGGCCACGGCTGCCCCATATTGAGAAAGCTATTGTCAGTGCTTATCAAATTGATCATGCAGGCTCCCACAACTGCACATTATGTGTGTCTCTGTTATTGAAATATCTATTTAGATCTCACAGTGTCTACAAATGACCTGATGAGATGATTCAGGAGTGTAAGTTGAGATACAAACAAAATAGTGTGGTGGTGGGGGCTCCAGGACAGGTTTGGGGAGCACTGTTGTAGGTGCCCTGTACTATATAACACTTACCTTTGCTATATTACTCTTACGCATACTCTACACCTCTTACTTGAAGTTACAGAAGTCCCGTCGATCATCATTATGAGCAGCAGTCATTGCGCTGTCACAACAATTCTTTGGCATCCTTTCACCTCCCTGTTTCCTCTTGTATTTTTGTTGTTCTTCTTCTGTGCAGTACCACAATGTGGTGATTGAAATCTGAGCTCAAGCTGAGCCTCGTGTTCAAGGCCCGAGCCTTCGCTGATGACAACAAGCCAAGTTCGTTTGCCACTATCCATCAGGACTGGATGGGCAGGCAAACTCGTTGTTTTCAGTTTTGATCCAGTCCTGTTGTATGTGTCTCTTGTCTGACACACTTGTTTCAATTCATGAAGCTCTCTCAGGATTGACAACCACTGCTGTAGTGAAATACTTTTCTCCTACAGCACTTACCTGCTCTGTGATGAAAGTGCTCAATGTAAACCTCAGCAGTGACTGAATCACTTGCACAGTGTTCAGCAGCACATCTCTGACTCTACAGCAACATTTCTGGAACATCCTACAGCAGAAAAATTAAAATGTGCAACTTGGTAAGTAAATATATTGAATATACGAATGAATATATGCATTTTATGTGTGTTCACTGTGTAATGTTAATGGCAAGATGCTGAGCGCCATCTAGTGTCTGTATCATCATACTGCAAACGTTTTTCAATTAAAACCTACATTTCAATTGATCCAGCCATACGATTACAAGCAACAACGTTTTGGATGGAGGTAAAGTGATCTGAAAATTTTTATGAAAGTACAAACAGCAGTAGTGATAACAAATAGTCTAGCTTTGCTTCTTCGGATGTCATGGAAACAAATCTACATAACAGTAATAAACTTGATCAATACATAAAACACTTCCGGTTCCCCCAAAGTAAAAAAAGACCAATTCCAAAACTGACATAAATGGGTCATTCCTGGTTTCCAGTAACATTTTGGCCTCACAATTCTTGGGAAAGAAATTCTATAGTGCATGTTTAACTATTAGGAATACATACTGCCAAGCTCAGGGACTCCAAAAACAATAATTATGGGTAGACTGTTCAGACACTGGCTGTGAATGTATTCCACTCTGTTAGGGACATAGGCTACATAGTTATCATAAATGTTATCAAAATGTTAATAATGTAAATGTTAAACAATAACAAGCTTTTCTTGGATGGTATATGTTCCTTATGTCATAATAGTATTTTTTATTCTTGAAACAATAACAAAACAATTAATGAACAATATGTCTTAATTATTAAAAACAGGGTAACACTTTACAATATAAATACAATTAACATATAAATTTACATCATTAGTTAATAAAATAAGTTATTAGGGAATTAATACATTATGACCCATTTAACTAATAACAATTTATCGATTACTTAATCTATGAATCATATCGAACGTTCATTAGTTAATTAGTTGCTCATCATTAATAAATGGTTTAGTTCTTCATAAATTATACACTAACTCGTGATTATCTGTGCATTAATTAAGCATGAATTAATGCATATTTGTGCACACGTATTGTAAAGTGTTACCAAATAATCTATAAGTATGTAGACATTTGTAAAGATTTGTATTAACAGCTCAAAATCAACAAAACCATAAAGTTAGCTTCTTATTAGAATACTTCATTTATGATAAAATATGAGTAAAACAATTAAAGAAACAAATTTTATGCCTTCTGAACAAGAAATCCTGTTGCTGATAACATAATAGAAAGAAAGTTGTTTCATGTATGACATTTATTTATATTTTTCAGCATCAACAATTTCATCAACCCATATACAGTATATAATTTGTCTACTGTTACATTACAGTTAGGGAAACACTTCCTCATAATTGCGTGCACTGCAGTCTGGGTTGTTGTTATCTGGTTTACGTTTTTCTGTATTTGGCTCAAAATGATCTGGGAGGCATTTGTTGCCAAATTTATCACAGGCAAGTATGACATGCTGATTTTGACGGTTGATGCTTTTAATTATTTTCTTCTTACTGTCGATCTTAACAGTGATGAAGGAAAAGGACTTCTTGCTGATGCAGAGGTTGCCCTTATACATCTTTCCTCCTGACGAACACACAGCTTCCACATTGTTTTTCTCACTGAAGGGAAAGAACGACTGAGTCGTCCTGTTCCAGGTGCCGATGCTGTTTATGAACTTTTTCCAGTTTTCTTTTTTCAGATCGTTCGGTGTGCCTTCGCGTATGTGTCGTTGAAGAAAAGTGTTGTAACCATTCTTGTTTTCTGCTTTAGTGCAGGGCTGAGATGGGTGCAGCGTGTCCGGCTCACTCAGACAGGCGTGGAGAGTGAGAGTCAAGATGATCAAGAAAGACAGTAAGGTCTGAGGATGTTTGTATAAATGCAAAAATGTTAAATAACTTCCAAGCTAACTTAGATCATTTAACTTCTAAAAAAATACAGATCTATTCAATGCATAATTAGAAAAAAGCACATTACCATATTGTGAGAAGTGTACAGCCCCAACCAGATGCAGGCAGATCTTCTGTGAGATGGTATGTATGATCACTTATGTAGCTGGTGGTCTTGCATGACACAGAGAAGATCAACAGGAAGTGGGACACCAAATTTCCCTTATTAAGCATCTTACTTTAACTCTTTCAGCTCTATTCATTTGATATGTAATGCCTATATAGATTATTTAGTAGCCCTATGTATGCACACACTACACAAAGAGGTCATGACATGGATTTTTAAAAAATTATTTTAATGTTCCTTGAGGCTTACTTATAATGTTAAAACAGTTAGTTGCAAAAAAAAAAAAAAACATAACAAAACAAAAACAAATAATTATGTGGAAAAATTATTATATATAAAATGGATAGTTCCGGCCCCTGATTCTGACTGACTGAGCCATATTCGAACAAAGACTATCCACAAGTTTCCTACGCCCCATGAGGCCTTGTGTCAAAAGCGGGACGTGACAGTCATTCATTCAACAGTTGACAGGAGTGACGGGCAAATGAAGCCTCGTGAAACACAGAAACAGCGCGATCTGGTGGTTAGTAAAAAATAAAGCAGCCAAAAGCCTGTGAAGCTTCATCGGAAGAAGCATTCACCACAGTTTTCATAGATCGACTAATGTTATATGGACAAATAAAAGCCTAACAGTGTGTGTGTTTGTTTGTTGAATTTCTGACCCTGATAAATTATTTTACCCATTGAACTTAAATTCTTGAATTTAATTCTTAAATAAGTCCAATGAAAATGTACTTGCAAAGTAAGATCAGGGGGTTGAACAAGTGGGTCGCGCACATGACTGGACAGAAAGTGAGGCTTCTGCAAATAGGATTTCTACGTTAACAAGCAATCGAGGCTGGAATCGAGGCTTCATCTGGAATGCCCTTTAACACAAGCTCTGATGTCTCGGATCAAATGTCATTTCACTAGTTGACCGTCATTCAAGATTTAGAGATCCAAACTTATTAACGATGTGGGAAGACAAATTCGAACAGCATGTTGTCCCTAAGAACCGGAATGACATCTCTCATAAAATGTGCAACTTTACAAAGTAAACAATGGTCCAAAAAACACTTAAATTAGCATACAAAACACCATTGGTATACTACGTCTGCCGCCTCACTCGTTCGTTTTTACAGTAGCGCCCCCCGGAAACTTGTGGATAGAATACCCAAGACTTGTCACTCCAGTAGTTTTGAATGGGGAAAGATGTAATGCTCATTATGGCTGCGAAGCCCCGTCTTCTTAATGAAAGAGCCAATCGTTAACTAGTAAAGTCAGTGCATCACTGCAGCTGCCGTTACACTGTGTCTGTCACGGTGTGACGCGATGCAACAAAATACAGTGGAAGCCATTGTAATCGATGCTATCTACACAATCCCATAGACTCCCCATGTTAAAATGCCCAACTTTACAGCAGAAAAAAAATGTTTACAGCTTGGTACAAAAAGTGGTTTTGGTCTATATAGCTAATTGTGACCTTCATGTCAACTGTGAGGGGGGTGAATTTTTTTATAACTCATCCGCTTAAATTATATTAAGACTTAAAGTTCTGCATAATTCAGAAATGCTCTTCAGAAACCTACGGGTGACGTCACGGACAGTACGTCCATGTTTTTTACAGTCTATGGTGTAGACACGGTGTTAGAAGTCCCAGTTGCTATAGAAACAGTCAGCGTTCTGAGATGTGCGCTTAATGCTGCGCATTTTCGCCTGAAAAATCAGCTTTTTTTAACGCTATTGGAGCATAGGGAACAATATTTATGAGGCAGATTGTTGTCAGATTTCATTGGTGATTTCAAATATGAAATTTAATCGTAGGCTTGGTGAACAGTTTTGAAGAATTTGATGTTTCCCCATTCAGATAGATATGAGCTTCACTTGCCTGCATGAGAGGCGTTTCATAGAGGCCGCCAAGTGAAATGACTTGCCTTAAAGGGACTTTGATTCGAAGCTGTTGTAAATGACTCTACAAACATACACCTTTGTTTACTTTTGTGTGTTGCTTGGCAACCACTTTGTTGCAACCACAAGTGTTTCTGAGGAACTGTATTGTTTGGTGAAAGAATACTGTTTTTATTAATATCATTACACTTTGTTTGCTCCGTTTTATTTTGTGAAATGTATGTGGAATAACAGTTTTGTAAAAGCAATAAGCCCCATGAAGCTATGGTTTACAGTGAATTTATAACAGCTAAGGGGTTTTTTAACAACCTTAGCTGTTATAAATTAACTGTAAACCACAGCTTCATGGGGCTTATTGCTTTATTTCAATCCTCATTCTGATCCTGTCTAAAATGAGATGTTTTAAGGGGCAGGTCCTTTAAGGCTTGTCAGGAATCAACCACTGTTGTGATTGGCTGAAGCCATTGACTATAGGAAACATGGAATGGAAGTGATCAGTGAGTTTTATACATCAATGATAGTTATGTTTGACTGATTTTGTAATACAAATAATGGAAGAAATAATTTATTAGAGAACATAAGTTTGACCCATGGACCTACTGGGCTACACACACTTTTTTTTTTCTTTTCACAAGGTGATGGTGCACACTCATAGTTCTATCCCCTCAAAACCTCAAACATGATGCTGAGTCAGAGTGATACTATGGTCAATGGTGAGAATGACAGGTTCTTAACTGCAAACTGCAAAGTGTGACTTAAAAAGTAATTGTTAAAACCTGTAAGATGTCTTACTGCCACCTCAGCTAATAGATTACCAGCATTACACGTGCATTGCTTTCACTTTTTAATGATAAAGGTCTAATAAGTTTATGATAGGTTTAACCCTTTAACTGTCACAACTATTTTTGAAAATACAGGGGCTGGTCATATAATTAGAATATCTTCAAAAAGTTTATTTATTTCACTAATTCCATTCAAGAAGTGAAAATTGTATAATGTATACATTCATTCCACACAGACTGATATATTTCAAGTGTTTATTTCTTTTAATTTTGATGATTATAAGTGACAACTAATGAAAACCCCAAATTCAGTATTTTAGAAAATTAGAATATTGTGAAAAGGTTCAGTATTGAAGACGCCTGGTGCCACACTCTAATCAGCTAATTAACTCAAAACACCTGCAAAGGCCTTTAAATGGTCTCTCAGTCTAGTTCTGTAGGCTACACAATCATGGGGAAGACTGCTGATTTGACAGTTGTCCAAAAGACGACCATTGACACCTTGCACAAGGAGGGCTAGACACAAAAGTTCATTGCAAAAGAGGCTGGCTGTTCACAGAGCTCTGTGTCCAAGCACATTATTAGAGAGACGAAGGGAAGGAAAAGATGTGGTAGAAAAAAGTGTACGAGCAATATGGATAACCGCACCCTGGAGAGAATTGTGAAACAAAACCCATTCAAAAATGTGGGGGAGATTCACAAAGAGTGAACTGCAGCTGGAGTCAGTGCTTCAAGAACCACTACGCACAGATGCATGCAAGACATGGGTTTCAGCTGTCGCATTCCTTGTGTCAAGTCACTCTTGAACAACAGACAGCATCAAAAGCGTCTCGCCTGGGCTAAAGACAAAAAGGACTGGACTGTTGCTGAGTGGTCCAAAGTTATGTTCTCTGATGAAACTAAATTTTGCATTTCCTTTGGAAATCAGGGTCCCAGAGTCTGGAGGAAGAGAAGAGAGGCACAGAATCCACATTGCTTGAGGTCCAGTGTAAAGTTTCCACAGTCAGTGATGGTTTGGGGTGCCATGTCATCTGCTGGTGTTGGTCCACTGTGTTTTCTGAGGTCCAAGGTCAACGCAGCTGTATACCAGGACGTTTTAGAGCACTTCATGCTTCCTGCTGCTGACCAACTTTATGGAGATGCAGATTTCATTTTCCAACAGGACTTGGCACCTGCACACAGTGACAAAGCTACCAGTACCTGGTTTAAGAACCATGGTATCCCTGTTCTTAATTGGCCAGCAAACTCGCCTGACCTTAACCCTATAGAAAATCTATGGGGTATTGTGAAGAGGAAGATGTGATATGCCAGACCCAGCAATGCAGAAAAGCTGAAGGCCACTATCAGAGCAACCTGGGCTCTCATAACACCTGAGCAGTGCCACAGACTGATCGACTCCATGCCACGCCGCATTGCTGCAGTAATTCAGGCAAAAAGAGCCCCAACTATGTACTGAGTGCTGTACATGCTCATACTTTTCATGTTCATACTTTTCAGTTGGCCAAGATTTCTAAAAATCCTTTCTTTGTATTGGTCTTAAGTAATATTCAAATTTTCTGTGATACTGAATTTGGGGTTTTCATTAGTTGTCAGTTATAATCATCAAAATTAAAAGAAATAAACACTTGAAATATATCAGTCTGTGTGGAATGAATGTATACATTATACAAGTTTCACTTCTTGAATGGAATTAGTGAAATAAATCAACTTTTTGAAGATATTCTAATTATATGACCAGCACCTGTAGACATGAAAGTGCACTATCCAAACTTAAATTATTATAATTCGTGAATGAATACATTTTGTATCATGATTTAAAAGCACCATTTCCCTGGTAATGCAATGTCCTATTTTTAAAATGACTTTCACAGGATGAATTTTGAGGTTTTAAGCTTTCAGCTGATATATAATTTATTATGATCTTTAAAACGTGATAGGGAAAAAGGCAGCGGAAAATGTCTTTTTGTGACAAAGGTCAGAACTCCTGTTATGATATAGATTTTTGAGGTGCACTCTTGTCATAAATTAATCTATTACTGTTCCTACATAATTTGTAGCAAATAGCCATGCTGAAATATCTATTTAAGAGTCTTAGACCTTTCCAACTATATATAGTTTGTAATGATTAGATTAGGATTTAATTCCAAAGTTCAAAGTTCAAATTCCAAAACTTCCAAAGTCCAACTGAGGGGACGGGTGACACTTAATAGGTTAAAAAGATTATTTAAAAAATTGGATGGAGAGAAGCAGACCATTAGAGCTGTCCTGATCACAAAAAAGTCACCATAAAACCAGAATCGTTGATTTTTAAATCTATACTGCTTTAATTGAAGAAAAAAATAAAGAAATTTGAGGTAACCTTTGTCACAATCTTCAAAGAGACCACAGGCATCACCCGTCAAGATGTGGTAGAAACTTACAGCCCTGCACACACACCAGTGTTTTTTCCCCTTTTTACAAAGTAAATTATAATATTTTCCATCTACTTCATATTTATATGCATTATTTCTTATTTAATTGCTCCATTTTATCTTTGGTTTTCAGAATTTCTTAAAAATGTCAGTCACAAACTGATTTTCTATGCTAGTCTAATCTACAGTTCATTCTGCAACCGCCTCAGTTCAAGCTCTGCTGCATGACTTTGCAACAGGTGATAAACCTCAAAAAAGAAACAACATCTTTATGCTTTATGTGATCGTTTCTTCTTCGTTTTCCTGTTACAAGGAATGTGAAATTGTATTTATATAGGTTTGTGTTTCAGATTTGTTAAATGTTTGCTTTAAAATGTTTTAACTCTTCTTTTATAAACGCCACAATGCTTCATTTTAAAGTGTGAAAAGAAGCTTAAAGATGGTTAGCCATTTTCTTCTGGGTTTACTGCCAGCACTGTTTTTCCCACAGCACACATACCTATATAAACCTGAACCTGAGTCAAAGCTTGTGGACTGAGTCAAAGGGACACAAGGACTTCTCGCAATATGGTGATATGTTTTTTCTAATTATCTTGTATGTCTGTTGTTTTTATGGTTGTATTATTATTATTATTATTGATGGTAAATGTGAAAGAACAAGTCTTTGCATTGTTTGAATACAAATATTTTAACTTGTTATTGCTGACAGTATCTGATCTGCATTATGAAATAATGATTATGAAATTGAAATATTATGAAATAATTTTGCATTTACACAAACGTCCTTAGATCCTAAAAATGCTGTCATGTGTGATCATCTTGATTGTGGGGCTCCACACTTGTCTGAGTGAGCTGGACTTACTGCATCCATCTCAGCCCTGCACTGAAGCGAAGGACAAGAATGCGTATGACACTTTCCTTCACCGACACCTACGTAAGGACACACCAAATGATCCACGCAAACTAAGAGAATGGCAAAAGTTCATTGACAGAATCAACACATGGGACAGGCCAATTCAGTCATTCCTTCCCTTCAAAGAAGCAGGACGAGTGATAGCTGTGTGTTCATCAGGAGGAAAGGTGTATGGAGGGAACCTCTGCATCAGCAAGAAGCTGCTCACGTTCTTCACTGTTGTGATCAACAATAGGAAGCAAGTCAAGAAAGTCAAGGTTCAGAAACAACATGTTATTCTTGGTTGTGATAAAATTAAAAATAAATGTCTGCCTATTCATTTTGAGGCTAATTTAAATGATGCTGTACCAGATAATAACAAACCAGACTGCAGTAAAGCGATAGCAAATGCAAGCTTTATTTCTTTCGAGGAGGTGTTTTATGTCTAGACACATGACATGCAGAATTCAGATGTCTGGATGTTACTTTGTAGCTTTGCTTCTTTTATTTCTGCCTTGAAACTGCAAGTAATGTGAAGATTCCTGCTGATATCCATAAATAATGCATTCTGTATGTATAGAAACATGTATATTGTTTTCTTACGCTTTTACCTCATTTATTCAGTCATTTATTGAATAAAAGTTGTAATGCATAATAAACACAATTGTCCTCCATGTTTAAAATCTACCTTACAAAATATTATACTTATAAATGATAAATTCTTATTGGCTATGGGTTACAGTCTGTTTTTAAATTTCACAGAATTAATACGAAGTTCAGTAAGTGAAGCAATACGATGTAACATAAGTTTAAAATTGAATTAATTTACTTTGTAAATACATTTTTTATTACTTTCCTGACCCTTATCTTTCATATCTCTCGATTCACTCTTTTTCCGTGGCCATTTGTAAATTTTATGCATGTAGCTATTTTTAGCTTTACAAAACAGCTCGTTTTGCTGCTTGATAATTGAAATTGGTGTGTGTTACCATGTTATTTTAATGTATTATCTTAATTATGAACACACTGGTTTGTAGTGCAAACAGTTTTACCGTTTACAGCACGGTGTTATTTTTCTCATTATTTCCCTATAGCGGCTAATGAACCGGAATTCTCGTCAATAGGCTTTCTTCCACGTTGAAGTATAAGGTGGATATTGTATAGCTTTTAGCTAAGAATGGTAATCATCCCGGTTTTGCGACTAATTGCACATAATTTATTCATACATTAACAAAACCCTCTGAATGCTGTGGTCAAACATGAAAATAACAGCGGGTCTTGCAATGATGATCAATGACAGACACCTTGCTAAACCTATGGAAGCCCGTTTCGCCACTGAACAAAACATTTAAAAAAGGTTATTGTGACTTATCTTACAATTCTGACTTTTTTCTCAGAATTGTGAGATATAAACTTACAACTGCGAGTTATAAAGTCAGAATTGATATAAAGTCGCAATTATGAGAAATGAAGTCAGAATTGATATAAAGTCGCAATTCTGAGAAATAAAGTCAGAATTGCGTGATATAAACTCGCAATTTCGAGTGATAACGTCGGAATTTATAAATTCACAATTCTGAGAAATTAAGACAGAATTGTGTGATATCAACTGGCAATTGCGAGCTATTAAGTCAGAACTGTGAGATTTAAACTCGCAAATCTCTGAAAACATCAGTCTTTTTTTTCTCCACATAACTGGACTTCATAACTCGCAATTGCGAGTTTGTATCTCATAATTCTGAGAAAAAAGTAAGAATTGTGAGTTTATATCTAGCCATTCTGACTTTATAATTCGCAATTGTGCATTTATATCTCACAATTCTGAGAAAAAAAGTCAGACTTGCGAGATGTAAACTCGAAATTGCAGGAAAAAAAGTCAGAATTCTGGGATAAAAAGTCACAATTACCTTTTTTAATTTTTTATTCAGTGGCGGAAACGGGCTTCCATACTAGACAGAAAAAAGATGATGAAAAAAAATGTTATTACCTGGGCCCGTATCCCTAAAGATTCTGAGAATCCTCTCAGAGAGCTCCTAACTTAACCTAAAAATTCCTTGCCAGGAGTTTTAGCTTAGAAGTGATTCCAGAACATTTTCAGTGAACTCTGAGCAAGGAATGGATGGAAAATCCTATCTTAGTGAGGAGGTGTGGTTGACCCCGTTGCTAGGTATGAGTCATCATTTCAAAAGCCGTGATTGGTTGATCCTACAAGTTTGATGAAAATTAACTTTTGGTGATAATGAGCAAAGGATGTACCCTCAAATCAATAAACATAATTATACACTCTAATCTTATGCAGACTGTAATTGTAAATAATATTTCACATTCAAGAAAATATCTGGAAAATGAATAGTAAGCTGTAGGGGTTATAGCCTAACATTAGAATCTAAAATATGTGAAAACTTAAGCTCATTACACCCTGTTCAAATAATGATTCGTGTCTTATTTGCTCATATTAATATCCTAGCTGGCATATTTTGTACTTTCACTCCCATATGGACCCCATTGAAAACAAGATGGCCTATCTCAAGGGGCTGTCCTTAATGAAGTAAAAATTACAACGTTACAACTCAGTGTGGTCTTAACGAGGGTAACACGGCTCAGCTTTTATCAATGTCTGTGATTGCTGGCTGGTCTATTTATGAAGGCTTGTTAACAAATATCCTACAAACACAGAAAATGCACGATCCAATCTGTAGCGTCTCAATAATTCCCTGTCATCCAGTGTTTGCAGGACATCTTTCCTGCCTCCTCTGTTGGCCATTTTGTGCAGCTGCTTAGGGGAACTCCTAAGCCACTAAAAGTCCTCTTCCCTGCTCTTAGCAGATCTCTCCTTAGGAGCCCTTTTAAGCGCTAGGAATCTTGAGGAATAGCTTTTATATTAACTGGGATTTTTGTGTCACTTTTAGGGGAAATTCTAAGAAAACGTCATGACTCTGAGAATTTTCTTAGAATTTGGCCGCTAGGAGCCACTTTTTGCACAAAAATTCTTTAGGGATACGGGCCCTGGTTTTGTGGGAAAACAGTTTGACAGCAGTTTCGAAACGAAATGTTTACCTTCCATGGATTCGGAACGGCAGAATGAGTGTCATTCATGAATATGAGCAAACATCCTCATTTTACTTACATTTTAACAAATGGTTTAATTAAATAAGCAAAGCTAAAAAGTAACATTCAGAGATCACAGTTTTGCAGGTCATGAAGCCCAATTTGAAACATCACTTTCAAAGGAATAATGATTATTATTGCTGTGTGGTTTGTTATTATCTGATGTACACGTAGCATTGTTATTGTTATTATTATTATTATTATTATTATTATTTTATTTGATCACAGCCAAGAATAACATGCTGTTGCTGATGTTTTACTCTTGAACTGCTTCTTATCACAGATCTCAGAAGGTGAAGAACTTGTAAGGCTTCTTATTCATGCAGATGTTCCACAGAAGCAAAAGATGGTAGTAATTTGAGAAGGAAGTGGCTAACTGTTTCCAGACCATGCATGTTCACACTTATTTTCACACTTTAATATTCATCGGAAATAACACATCTTGACCTTTCTAACAGTGAAAGAAGCGGCCCCACACATTCATGTTAACTTTCTGCAGCCCCCCTCTTACATTTCTCTCTCTAACTTCCTCTTTTACCTCTCAAATCACTTTCTTATTCCTTCGTTGATAATAACAGTGAAGAACTTGAGAAGCTCCATGCTAATGCAGTGAATGCAGAGGTTTCCCTCATATTTATCACCTTTCTTGGGAGGGAAGCACTGACTGAATCGGCCTGTTCCAGGTGTCGATGCTAATAATAAACTTCTGCCATTGTCCTAGGTCTGTATCCTTTGGTGTGCCTTGACGTAGGTGGCTTTTAAGGAAAGTGTCATGTGCATTCTGGTTCTTCACTTAGTGCAGGGCTGAGATGGATGCAGCACGTCCAGCTCACTCAGACAAGTGTGGAGCACCACAGTCAAGATGATCATGAATGACAGCTTTTTTTTTTCTGAGGGTATTTATGAAAGAATAAAAATGTCAGATTTCAGATTCACTGCTTGCAGTTCATTGTTTGCAGATGCCAAAAATCAAAAATTACTAAAATAAAGTTCCATAAATAAATAAATAAATAAATAAAAAGTTAGTGAGGTCCAAAACAACACTGGACTACATTGGCTTTCATTGTAGGACAAAATAAATAAATAAATAATAAAAAAAATAGATAGATAGATAGATAGATAGATAGATAGACATTTTTTTATTTATTTATTTTTTTAATGGTAGGTTTATTTGAACAGTGAGAGACAGAATAACAACAAAATAAATCCAGAAAAATGCTTTTCAAAAAAGTTATAAATTGATTTGCATTTTAATGAGTAAAATAAGTATTTGACCCCTTCACGAAACATGACTTAGTACTTGGTGGCAAAACCCTTGCTGGCAATCACAGAGGTCAGAAGTTTCTTGTAGTTGGCCAGCAGGTTTGCACACATCTCAGGAGGGATTTCGTCCCACTCCTCTTTGCAGATCTTCTCTAAGTCAGGTTTCGAGGCTGACGTCTGGCAACTTGAACCTTCAGCTCCCTCCACAGATTTTCTATGGGATTAAGGTCTGGAGACTGGCTAGGCCACTCCAGGACCTTTAATGTGCTTCGTCTTGAGTCACTGCTTTGTTGCCTTGGTTGTGTGTTTTGGGTCATTGTCATGCTGGAATATTCATCTATGACCCATTTTTAATGAGGGAAGGAGGTTCTCACCCAAGATGGCCCCGTCCATCGTCTCTTTGATGCGGTGCAGTTGTCCTGTCCCCTTAGCAGAAAAACACCCCCAAAGCATAATGTTTCCACCTCCATGTTTGACGTGGGGATCAGTGTTAATTTCATCAACGAAGATGACGCCGAAAAATATTAATTAACGAACATTTTTTCTGTGACATTTTTTCTGTAACGTTGACGTTAACACTGGATTACATTGGCTTTCATTGGAGGGCAAAAAATAAAATAAAATAAATAAATAAATAAATAAAAATAGAATAAAGGTAGTGACATCTAAATTAACACTGGGCTACAGTGGCTTTCATTGTAGGTGTTACGAACCGTACACTGTTTTTCTTGTGTATGTTCTTTTTGTTCTGTCACTTTTACCGTTTCTAGGTACCGCCTACCTTTGGAACTCTATTGGCTGACGGGGCTGTCATTCATCGTTGATCACCTTTAAAACGGAAGCGGCAACTGGAAGATCTGTGCTGCAAAGGAGGAAATTGAAGAATTTAGTAAATCTTATGTTGAATGGTATATACAGGAGACATATGGGGATAGATCTATTATATTTACAGATGCATCAAAAAGAGAAGACAAGCAAATGGGGGTAGCATTTGTCATCCCAAAACTAAAAATAGCTGTAATAAGAAGGCTAAATAACTACTTAGCTGTTTATACAGCAGAGCTGATTGCTATTTTTTTGGCTCTCTCATGGAGCGAGAATAATAGGCTTAGGCCAAGTAATATAGTTATAGCCTCAGATTCAACTTCAGCATTGTGTAGCATTAAGAACCTACAGTCTCAGTCAAGGCAGGATATTGTACTAGACATAGCTCAATTAATAAGCAATCTGCAGAAGTCAGGAATCAGTGTCACACTTTTGTGGGTTCCAGCTCACATTGGAGTTACAGGGAATGAGTTGGCAGATCAGTATGCTAAGAAAGCTACAGAGCGATCTAGTATTGATATGGAAATTAAATACAGTAAGGCTGAAATTAAGAGTATTGTTAAGGATAAACTGAGAGGAAAGTGGCAGAAGTTGTGGGACAGTGAACCAACTGGTAGACACTTTTACAACATTCAAAAGAATGTGGGAGGGTGCAGAAACTTACATAGGAACACACAGGAAGAAGATGTGATCTCTAGAATGAGGCTAGGCCATACAGGTTTGAACAGCACTTTGTTTTTAATGAAAAAACATGGTGATGGCACGTGTAGTGATTGCAATGCTCAAGAAACAATAGAGCATGTGATAGAATCCTGTAATAAGTACCAGTATGAGAGGCAGGAGTTACTTAGGTGCCTTGAAGCTGAGCAAGTACCCTTAAGGCTTAGAGTGTTATTACAGAGACAGTCTGAAGAAGCATGTTATAGTCATCTGTTCTTTTTCCTAAGAGAAACGGGTCTACTAAGGAGAATATAACTGCATTATTATTATATATATATATATATATATATATAATGAGATCAATCCAGTAAAACTTACCAAGGCACTAAAAAAAGCGGTAGGTGATATAGAAAGTGCCAAAACTTTAAGGAATGGAAATATTCTAATCTTCTGTAAGAATCTTCTGCATTTCACCCAACAAGATGGCGCCGCACATGGCAGCCACGGTGTTTGGCTCTCCAGTGTTTGTACTGTTTTTGTTAGTTTTCCCTGTTTTTTGTCTCTCAAACACAATCAGTTTTACCAGGGATGAACTGCTGAACATTCGGCAGAACCCACCTCAAAATATCCTACCGGTTTTCGATTATTCGGACGTTTTGCTAAACGTTGTAGTTGGCGGAGCGGCGGCACTGATCAAACGCCTCAGGACGCGCAGACGGGGAAAGCGAGCTGGCGCTCTCGTTAAGCTTCGACAGCGCGGTTTTCGAACGGCGCTGCCTAGCATACATCTGGCAAATCTCCGCTCTCTACCCAACAAAACGGACGAACTACTTCTGCTCACTCGGACAAATAAGGACTTTTCAAACTCCGCTGCTCTGTGCTTCACGGAAACCTGGCTGAATGACGCGATGCCGGACTGCGCGCTTCATCTGCCGGGCTATCAGCTGTTTAGAGCGGATCGCGACGCAGAATCAACGGGGAAATCGCGTGGCGGCGGGACGTGCTTTTACATCAATGAGAGGTGGTGTACAGATGTAACAGTATTAAAGAAGATGTGCTGTTCCGATCTAGAAGCGCTTTTCATTAACTGTAAGCCGTTCTATTCCCCACGAGAGTTTTGCTCGTTCATTCTCGTGAGTGTATACATTCCACCGCAAGCGAACGTAAGCCTGGCTCTACAGAAACTCGCCGATCAGATCGCAGACACAGAGCAAAAACACCCGGATTCTGTTTTAATCATTCTCGGGGACTTTAATAAAGCTAATCTCTCATATGAACTGCCAAAATACAGTCAACATGTTACATGTCCCACCAGAGACAGTAATATACTGGACCATTGTTACACAGTAATTAAAGGTGCATATCGCTCTGTCCCACGGGCAGCTTTGGGACTCTCTGATCACTGCCTGGTTCATCTTATACCGACCTACAGGCAAAAACTTAAATCTGCTAAACCTGTAGTGAAGACTGTAAAAAGATGGACCAACGAAACAGAGCGGGTTTTACAAGCCTGTTTCGAATGGACTGATTGGAGTGTTTTTGAAGCTGCTGCCACCGATCTGGATGAGCTCACAGAGACTGTAACATCCTATATCAGTTTTTGTGAAGATATATGCATTCCTACCAGGACTTATTTAACATTTAACAATGATAAGCCATGGTTTACAGCAAAACTCAGACATCTTCGTCAGGCCAAAGAGGATGCCTACAGAAAAGGGGATAGAATCTTGTACAATCAGGCCAGGAACACACTGAACAAGGAGATTAGAGCGGCTAAAAGGACCTATGCAAAAAGGTTAGAAGATCAGTTCGCTTCAAACGACCCAACCTCAGTGTGGAAAGGTCTGAAAGCCATCACAAACTACAAGACGCCATCCCCCAGTACTGAGGTGAATCAACAACTTGCTGAAGACCTGAATGAGTTTTATTGTAGATTTGAAACCCCCCACACTCGTTCTGACCATCTCCCTACACATCCATTAACACCTCCAGCAAACCCCTCCTCCCCCCCTCCTGCACTTCAGATTAGTGAGGAAGATGTGCGCCAGGTCTTCAGAAAGAACAAAAGAAGAAAGGCACCAGGCCCAGACGGTGTGACACTAGCCTGTCTGAAAACCTGTGCTGATCAGCTGGCACCCATCTTTTCACAGATCTTCAACAGGTCTCTGGAGTTGTGTGAAGTTCCATCATGCTTCAAACGCTCCACCATCATCCCCGTCCCAAAGAAACCCAAAATTACTGGACTTAATGACTATAGACCTGTGGCACTCACGTCTGTCATCATGAAGTCATTAGAAAAACTGGTTTTGGCTTACCTGAAGGACATCACTGGACCCTTACTGGACCCCCTGCAGTTTGCTTACCGAGCAAACAGGTCTGTGGATGATGCAGTGAACATGGGACTGCACTTCATCCTGCAACATCTGGACAGACCAGGGACTTATGTGAGGATCCTGTTTGTGGACTTCAGTTCGGCCTTCAACACCATCATTCCTACACTCCTCCAGACCAAACTAAATCAGCTCTGTGTTCCTAGCTCTATCTCTCAGTGGATCACCAGCTTTCTGACAGATAGGCAGCAGCTAGTGAGAATGGGGACATTAATATCAAGTAGCCGCCCCACCAACACTGGCGCCCCTCAGGGATGTGTTCTCTCCCCACTGCTCTTCTCCCTGTACACCAACGACTGCACCTCTAAAGACCCCTCTGTCAAGCTCCTGAAGTTTGCAGATGACACCACTCTCATTGGCCTGATTCAGGATGGTGAAGAGTCTGCTTACAGACAAGAGGTTGAGCAGCTCGCTGTCTGGTGCAGTCTTAACAACCTGGAGCTCAACACGCTCAAAACAGTGGAGATGATCATAGACTTCAGGAGAAACCCCCCTGCACTCCCCCCTCTCAGCATCATGGACAGCACTGTGGCTGCAGTGGAGACATTCAAGTTCCTAGGGTCCATCATCTCCCGGGACCTGAAGTGGGACACTCACATCGACTCCATTGCAAAAAAGGCCCAACAAAGGTTGTACTTCCTTCGACAGCTGAAGAAGTTCAACCTGCCGCAGGAGCTGCTGAAGCAGTTCTACTCAGCCATCATCGAATCTGTTCTTTGCACATCAATAACTGTCTGGTTTGGCTCAGCCACAAAATCAGACACCAGAAGATTACAGAGAACGGTTCGGACCGCCGAGAGGATTATTGGTGCTCCCCTGCCCACCCTTCAAGAACTGTATACATCCAGAGTGAGGAAAAGGGCTCAGAAAATCACTCTAGATCCCTCACACCCATGTCATCCCCTTTTCGAACTTTTGCCATCTGGTCGGCGCTACAGAGCCACAAATACCAGGACAGCCAGACATAAGAACAGTTTCTTCCCTCGGGCAATATACCTAATGAACAGTTAAATGTTCCAGACCCCCCCCCCACACACACACAATTGTGCAATAAAAATATGTGCAATAACCTTTATTTGTTACCACCTACATCTCAGTACATCCCGACATCTCATTCTATTCTATTCTATTCTACTCTACTCTACTCTACTCTACTTATTCTATTCTATTCTATTCTATTCTATTCTGTTCTTTTTCTATCATCTGTAGCACACCTGTATATACAATTTATTTATTTTCTTAAATCTTATATTGCAATTTTTGTCTATTTATATTTACATATGTGTATTTTTTTATTCTCAACTTATATTATTTTCTCTGTTGTTGTTGTCGTCTCTGTGCACTGGAAGCCTGTGACACCAAAACAAATTCCTTGTATGCGTAAGCATACTTGGCAATAAAGCTGTTCTGATTCTGATTCTGAATGGAAAACAACAGAAAGCGCTACAAAGTGTTAAAGCAATGCTTGGTCAGACAGTAATACTTTTTTTTAGTATTATTATTTTAGAGAGAGTAAGTAGTCCAGATCCACACTCCTTTTCAGAAGGTGGCGGTAATGCACACCATATGTTGCTTGCCAACCGCCAATTAAACAGAAGAAGAAGAAGAAGAAGATGATCTGGGTATTCTCGTTACGTCGGCAGCAGGAACTCAGGAAGGTGGCAGAGAGGTGGAGCTTCGATGGAGGGAAGTGATGTTAGTACCGGAAGTGATTCAGAAATGGAGGGAGAATGTAGTGGCGGGAACACTGGAATGAATGATTGGAGCAAAATTGTAAATCGCAAAAGAAAGAAATTGTGTATAAATGAATCAGGAACTGACAGTGAAAAGGAAAGAATGATGGCAAAAACAAGCAAGGAGGATTATAAGGTACTCATGAAATTTGCGAATAGTAATGAGATCAATCCAGTAAAACTTACCAAGGCACTAAAAAAAGCGGTAGGTGATATAGAAAGTGCCAAAACTTTAAGGAATGGAAATATTCTAATCTTCTGTAAGAATGGAAAACAACAGAAAGCGCTACAAAGTGTTAAAGCAATGCTTGGTCAGACAGTAAGTTGCACAATATACAAGAGAGCTTGGTTAAAGGGGGTAATTTCAGGAATTCCAATTGAGGTATCAACTGATACGATAAAGAGTAATATATTGGGGGCTAAGGTGACTGAAGCGAAAAGATTGAAATGTGTACGAAATAAAGAGAAAGTAGATAGCCTCTCTGTAGTGCTTCAGTTTGATGAGGAAAAAATGCCAGAGAGAGTATATATTGGATATGTCAGCTATTTGGTAAGAGCATATGTGCCACCCCCAGTCAGATGCTTTAAGTGTCAAAAATATGGTCATGTTGCTGCTGTTTGTAAGGGAAATCAGAGGTGTGCTAGGTGTAGTGGAAATCATGAATATGGGAAATGTGGACAAGGGACAAAACAAAAATGTTGTAATTGTGGAGGTGAACATAGCGCTGGCTTTGGGGGATGCGTGGCGCATAAAAATGCTGTGAAAATTCAGAATGTTAGAATACATGAGGGGATTTCATATGCTGAGGCAATTAAAAAGGTGAAACAGATGGAAGAGGGTTAAGGAAATGGATTAACTGTACAAATGAATCAACACAACAGATCGTCTCAATCGCAACATAAAATAAATGAATGAATGATTTCTTCAAAATGGGAAAAGTTGAATTTATGACGTTTCTAGCTGAGGTAATAAACTGTGCTGCACAAACTGTAAGCAGAACAGAGAGGATTAAAATCATAATTAAAGCAGCAGAGAAACATCTACAGTTTGAGGGAATTACTCTGGAACAAGTAAATGAAAAACTTAAAGGTCAAGTAGTAGATTCACAGTCAACATGTGGAGGCTCTTAATGGTATTATTAATATTACAGTGGAATGCAAGGAGTTTGATCGCGAATGGGCAAGAGTTTAAGAAAGTAATAGAAGATAAGGAATATAAACCTCATATTATATGCATACAAGAGACCTGGTTGAAACTTCACTTAGATTTTGTGATACAAGGATATACAAGTATTAGAAGGGATAGACAGACAGGTAATGGGGGAGGAGTGGCTATATTCATTAAAAATGAAGTTACATATAGGGTTATAGAGCTGGGTGATGAGCATGAATCAATTACAGTAGAGGTATTTTAAAAGAACAGAGTATTAGGGTAATTAATTACTACAATCCTTGCAACAGATTAAGTATGGAAGTATTAGAAAAAGTAATGGGAATGGGTAATCAGAAGGTGATGTGGTGTGGAGATTTTAATGCGTATAATACTTTATGGGGAAGCAATAATACTGATCATAATGGTAAGGTAATAGAAGAAATGATTGATTTGAAGAGTCTGATATGTATGAATGATGGTAGAGCCACTAGAATTGATGTAGCCAGGGGTAGATGCTCTTCTATAGATTTAACACTGGTGTCAGAAGGTCTAGCAGGGATATGTATGTGGGATACTTGGGAAGATTCTACAATAGGGAGCGATCATTATGTCATTAGTTGTAAAATAGGAATGGATGTTAATGAAATTACAGAGGATAGAATTGGTAGGTGGAAATTTAAAATGGCTAATTGGGAGGCATTTAAATATATAAGCGAGGTAAAACTGCAAGAACTTATTTTTAATTATGAAACAGAGGATGTAGAAATGTACAATTAAAAATGATGTGAAGTATTGTATAATACAGCTGAAGAAATTATTGGCAAAAGTAAAGAAATAAAAAGGAAGAAATCAGTTCCATGGTGGACTGAATTGTGTAGTAAAGCAATTCAAGATCGAAATAAGGTTCTTAAAAGGGTTAGGAGGACGTATATATTTGATAATTTCATTTCATATAAAAAAGAGCAAGCCAAGGTGAGAAGGGTAATACGAGCTGCTAAAAAGAGCTACTGGAGAAATTATTGTGATTCTATAGGGGAGAAGGTAGATGTTAGTGAAGTATGGGGAATGATCAGAAAGATGGGTGGATTTAAAAGAAATCCCGGTATACCCACTCTGAGTAGTGGGGAAGGAATAGCTGTGACTAATGTAGAGAAGGCAGAAATGTTGGCAGGGGTGATTGTTAAGGTACACAGTAATGATAATATAACAGAAGAAATGAAAATAAATAGAGAAGAAAGTAAAAAAGAACATCCAAATATTATGATGGAGAAAAGACCTTCCAATGATCATATAGATATGGATTTTACTTTGCAAGAACTAAAGAGAGCTGTTGGAGAAGCTAAGCAAACATCTCCAGGAAAGGATGAGATTTGCTATACAATGATTAAAAATTTATCTGATTTCTCTCTGAATTGTGTATTACGTCTTTTTAATAAAGTATGGAGCATAGGAAGACTTCCTTCTGTGTGGAAACATGGGATTATTATCCCTGTCTTAAAGCCTGCAAAGAATAAGCATGATGCTACAAGTTATAGACCCATCGCGCTAACGTCCAATTTATGTAAAATAATGGAACGCATGATTGTATGCAGAATGAATTATATATTAGAAAGGAAAGGGATTATTTCAAGACATCAGAGTGGCTTTCGCAAAGGACGCAGCACAATAGATGCTGCATTATGTTTAGAGACCGATATAAGAAAGGCTCAAGTCAATAAAGAAGTGGTAGTAGGTATATTTTTCGATATTGAAAAAGCGTATGATATGATTTGGAAGGAGGGATTGTTAATAAAGCTGGAACAAATAGGGATTGTAGGTAGAATGTTCAACTGGATAAAAGATTTTTTGCTTAATAGAACAGTTCAGGTAAGGGTTGGATCATCATATTCTAGAGTATACAAAATAGATAATGGTACTCCGCAAGGAAGCGTATGCAGTCCTATATTATTTAACATAATGATAAATGATGTTTTTCAAAATGTCAAAATAGATATTGGAAGATCTCTTTATGCTGATGATGGGGCGATATGGAAAAGAGGACGTAATGTTTCACATGTAACCAAAATTATACAAACAGCGGTTAATGAAGTGGAAAAGTGGGCCAATAAGTGGAGTTTCCGTTTGTCAGTTACTAAAACTCAACTAGTCTGTTTTGCAAAGAGAAATAGTATCCCTGAAATTAAAGTGAAACTATATGGACAAGAACTGGAACAAGTTAAAGTTATAAAATATTTAGGAATATGGATGGATAGTAGGTTGACTTTTAAGACACACATAGAGAAAGTATTAGAAAAATGTAAAAGAAGTAATAATATATTAAGATGTTTATCAGGGATGGAATGGGGAGCTTGTCGAAAATCTTTACAAAGAATATACTGTGCTCTGATCAGATCGGTAATTGATTACGGATATATTATTTATGGATCTGCATCAGAATCCTGGATTAAGAAGGTTGAAACAGTCCAGGCACAATCAATAAGAATTTGTTGTGGGGCTTTTAGATCCTCTCCTTTGTCGGCATTACAGGTGGAGGTAGGAGAATTGCCAATAAGGTTGCGTAAATTGAAATTAGCAATGAATTATTGGGTTAATATAAAAGGACATACAGAGACACATCCAGTTAAGGAAATACTAAAAGAATGTTGGGAATATGGAAATGATGGTATCAGAAGTTTTGGTTGGACAGCAAATAAGGATGCTATGAATCTGGGTATTACTGATATTCCAGTTAGTCCTTCTGTCGTAATACCAAATATTCCTCCTTGGTTGCTTCCTATGCCTCAAGTTGATTTTCATCTTCAATATAAGTTTAAGAACGAAAATACTATACATAAGGATGTTGTAGTACAACAGTATTTGGATCAAGCATATTCCTCAATGCTTCATATATTCACTGATGGGTCAAAGGATCCAGCTTCTGGGCATACGGCTGCAGCTGTATACATTCAGAGATATCAAGTCAAAATTCAGAAAAGGATAACCAATTATGCATCTGTTTTTACAACTGAGCTGATAGCAATTTTGTTGGCTATTCAGTGGGTAGAGGAAGTTAAGCCAACAAGGGCAGTTATTTGCTCAGACTCTATATCATCTCTAAATAGTTTGTCAGGTGGGACATCGACAGTAAGGCAAGAATTGATTTATGAAATACTTATAAATCTGCTCAGAATACAAAATATGGGTATAATCCTATAATGGGTTCATATGGGTACCTGCTCACGTAGGAGTACAGGGGAATGAAACAGTTGACAAATTGGCTAAACAGGCGATGAAACATATGACTATTGAAGTGCAAATTCCACTAAGTAAAGCAGAAATAAAAGGAATAATCAAAAATCAAATCAATAAAAAGTGGCAAGAAATGTGGGACAGGGGAATAAAGGGTAGGCACCTGTATAGCATTCAAAAACAAGTTGGTAAAGGGAGAGTATGCCTCAACAACAGAAGAGAAGATATCATTATTACACAACTGCGGATAGGACATTCTGGGTTAAATCATTCATTGTACATAATAGGGAAACATCAAACTGGATTGTGTATATTCTGTAGTGAAGTAGAGACAATTGAACATGTACTTCTACACTGTACAGCATATAATAGAGAAAGAGGCGAGTTGACTAAGAAATTGAAGGATCTAAGTATAACTAATTTCAGTTTAACAAATCTATTAAGTTGTGCTTCAGAACAGTCAAGAGTGCAAAAAGAAATACTCTATTATCTCAAAGTTACAGGATTGGAAGGAAGAATTTAGTTTTTTTTGTTTTTTGGTTTTTTTTTTGTTGTTGTTGTTGTAACCCCCGTCGAAGCTTCACACTCCAGTCCAGTTGGTGGCGGTAATACACCATAAGTTGGCTTGTCAACCGCCAATAAACGATACAAGAAGAAGAAGAAGAAGAAGATCTGTGCTGTTTGACTTAGCGTGTCACGGCTTGTTTTGTTGTATTCGTTTGTCTGCTACTACTTGGGACACTAGTGTGAGATTTGTTGACATGATCTGTGTAAACTTTAGGCGTTTGTGACACCTGAGTTCACGACGAACCTTGTGTGTCTTTGACACTTTTAGCCCGCTTATGCTCCACTTAAACTTGTGATCTAATTGCTGACTTACAGACAACGGAGACGTGGAACAGCCTAGTAAGTCACGTGACGTACATACCTTGCACGTAGGTTTTATTTCTGTATTAGAATCACCAGTTTAGTGAAGTGCGCTAAATGTGTATTTTTGTGTTTTTTAGTTAGCGTAAGTTCAGGGCGCATTTGCGCTGAAGACTTTTCTTTTCATATTTTTGTTTTCTTATTTAGAGGGCCGGGAGGAGACAGTGGGGTTCTTTTTGTTATATTTATTTCTTTGATTTTCAAGCGCCACTTCTAGTTCCCTCTCCCGTTTGTCTTGGTTATATAAATTATTATTGTTTCTTATTTTGTTTTCCTAAATGTTGTAAATACTCTGGTTGTGGGAGCAATAAATCTTGCGGTGCTAATTTGTTGTCCTGCGTTTCTCTTGCCAATCTTTACCTTCAGCTTTTTCTTCTGGTCATCTCAATGTTACTCCTTTTAAAATCCTAGACAAAAATTTCCATCAAGGTCGTAACATAGGACAGACAATCAATCAATCAATCAATCAATCAATAAATAAATAAATAAATAAATAGTTAGTGAGGTCCAAAACAACACTGGACTACATTACCTTTCATTGTAGGACAAAATAAATCTTATTTATTTATTTTAGAGTTAATTAATAAATTAAAGTTAGTGACATCCATCTAATAACACTGGACTACACTGGCTTTTTATTGTAGGACAATAAAAAATAAATAAGTGAGGTCCAAAACAACACTGGACTACATTGGCTTTTATTGTGGGATAGATAGATAGATTGAAAAAAAGTTAGTGAGGTCCAAAACAACACTGGACTACATTGCCTTTCATTGTAGGACAAAAACAAATTTGAAAAAAACAAACAACAAAACTGGACTACACTGGCTTCCATTGTAGGACAATAAATAAATAAATAAGTGATGTCCAAAACAACACTGAACTACACTGGATTTTATTGTATGAAAAATAATAATAATAATAATAATAAAATAAAGTTAGAGAGGCCCAAACAACACTGGATTACAGTGGCTTTCATTGTAGGGCAAAAATAAATAAAATGCAATAAAATAAAATAAAATAAAATAAAACATGACATCCAAAATAACACTGAGCGCATTTTTATATAGCGCTTTCATTGTGTAAAGCCCTTTACAATCACATGGGGGGATCTCTCCTCACCCACCACCAGTGTGCAGCAGCCACAGGACAACGGCGCCAGTGCGCTCACCACACACCGCTATAACAGGAAAAATACATGAAAATGGCTGTAACTATGCACCCATTAGTCTGATTGACTTGAAATTCGGCATGCAGTGTCTTTGTCCAAGGTCCCATCCACATCTATGAGGACACTGGCATATCTCCGCCATCAGCCAATCAACTTTGAGCACCTATTAGATGAGGTTAAGTTAGTTGAAGCACAAACAGTAGTTTTAAGAACAAAAAGAAGATTTAAAACCTCTGATGTTTAAAGAGGGATCATTTTTTAATTGTCTCTGATATTTGATAAGGAATAAGGCTACACTCTTAAAAATAAAGGTGCTTCACAATGCCATTGAAGAACCTTTTTTGTTTAAATGGTTCCATAAAGAACCTTTAACATCTGAAGAACCTTTCACAAAAGGTTCTTTGTGGTAAAAAAGAAAAAAAAAAAAAGTTTCCTCAGTTTAGAAAAAGGTAAGAAAGAGATGGCTTTGACTGAATGGTTCTTTGAGGAACTAAAAATCATCACTGTGAAGAACCTTTTAAAGCACTTTTTTTTTTGTTTTGTTTTTTTTCTTTTTTAAATGTAGTTAAATCGTTGATGGTCCAGATACACTTCTGTGCATGTGGTTTATGTAGTTAGAATGAGGTCATCAGGAAGTGAGTAATTAATTTCCGTCTGTTAAGCATCCTGTCTTATTTTACACTTTTCATTTCATTATCTTTAGATTTACACTTAAAACTGAAGTACAGGTGCATCCCAAAAAAATTGAATATCGTACAAAAGTTTTTGTTTGTAACTTATTTCAAAAACTGAAACTTTCATATATTCTAAATTCAATACATGTAAAGTAAAACATTTCAAAAGGTTTTTTTGTTTGTTTGTTTGTTTTAGTAGTACCCTTGCTGTCTATAGAGGGATTTCATCAAAAATATCTTAATTTGTTGTTCCGAAGACAAACGAAGGTCTTACAGGTTTGGAACAACATGAGGGCGAGTAATTAATGACATTTTCATTTTTGGGTGAACAAACCTTTTAATTTTACATTGAAAATAAATTTTTAGTCCAACGATATCTTGCCTTATATTTTATTCAGATTTTATAATATAAAAACATATTAAAGAACATTTTGATTTAAAAAAAAAATCACAGCACATACTGTAATAACTAATTTAGGAATACAGAGGTTGATAATACAAAATTAATTAAAAATAAAAAGACACATGCTCCTACTAGGCTACACATGTAGTTTTTCTTTTTAGTACAGGAGATCCTGATATTTTGCAGAATTACAATCTTCATTTTTTTCCTCCGGTTTATCATTTTGTTTGTTGAACTCAAAATGAACAGGGAGACATCTGTAATGTGTGAACTTGTCACAGCCTAGAATGATGTGTTGGCTCACATTGCTAACTTTAAAGACCTTACACTTATCAATATCCACCTGAACTTCAAAGAAAGTGAAAGATTTCTTGCTAATACACAGATTGAAACCCCGTGGAAAGACCTTGCCTCCAGATGTGCAGATGTTTTCCACTTCACTCTTTTGTTTTGAGTCAAAAAAGCTTTGTACAGGTCTTGTTTTATCACTACAGAGGCCTTTTTTCTTCAGGAATTCACTCCACACCTCAATCTCGGCTGTTTCTGGGAGATTCTCATGCAGATGTTTTTTTAGGAAATTGTCTTCTTGATACTGCCTGCATATACGTGTGCACGGCTTTTCTGCTGGAGATCTGTAATCCAATTCTAGATGAGCCAGGCACAGATGAAGGCTGAGCATGAGGATGATTTTGACTGCCATCTTCAAGAGAACACTTAAGCTGAGAACTACAATAAAAAAGAACAGGAAAAAGGGAATTCTTAAAGCCTTGATGAAATAAAGTGTACATTTTTATTATTTAGGATTTCTCCATATACAGTAAGAATGCTAACAAACTTTTAAACTGATTCGTCTAGTAGTTTCCATAGCATGAGAGCAAAGAAGACAGTACATTACCTTCAGAGTGATGCAGAGTGATCTGTGAAAAGGTCCTTCACCGGAGCTTATAAATTTCTCAGATGTTTGTGGGTGTTGCTTTTGGTTGCAGATCACAGGCAGATGCTGTTTCCTGACCCTGTCACAGCTACTGCAAAGCTTAGACCACCCCAGATCTCTAAAGTGAGAAATACACAAATTCTGTTGTTTTATCACTTGAAACCTACGGAGTTTAGCTGGTCAAGGAACTCTTTTAATTGTTTCATGACTTGTTCCATGTCTTCTGATGATAGGCTGTCTTGTTCTTTTTTGGACTTAATACCGTGCTTGTCTGAGTGGTGCTAAGGCGGGTTTTGTCATTGCTTACCCACACAGATTGCTCTTGAATGTCCAATTATCTCTCCAATTGATTATATCTTTTGGGTTTCATCAGAAGCCTTGCTAGTCCCATGGCTATTACCAGTGTTTGGTCTGATAGCTGTTCTAGACATGGGGGTCACATTCTCTGTGCTTGTGTTAGAGAACTTTGGTCATGTGATGCCGTAGGTGACTTCCAGTGCAAGTCTTGAGTCTTTGGTGACAAAACTCAAGTAGGTGAATGATTTGTAATCATTCTTTGAGGCCACCTTTTGTCTGTTGGATGGTCGTGTGCGAGGACAGGCTATGACACCTAGGCTGACTCTAGGGTGCAGATTTCTTAGGAAGAGGCTTTTGAAGTTCACATCCTTGTTCAGACTCTGGGTCTGTAAACTTTTTAATCAGGACCTCGCAGAGTAGCTGGTAGTTTGACTTTGTTTGTCCCTTTTGTCTGACCCTTTGTTTCTTAGGAGGTACAGTCATGGCCAAAAATATCGGCAACCTTGCAATTCTGTCAGAAAATGCAACCCTTCTCTCAGAAAATTCTTGGAGTTCCAAATGTTTTGGTACTCACATGTTTATTTTTTTGTTTGCATTGGAACAACACAAAAAAAAACAGAAAATAAAAGTCAAATCTGATATTTGGTAGCACCCCCTTTGGAAAAATAACTAAAATCAATCGCTTCCTGTACCTCTCTACTGGAATTTTGGACCACTCTTCTTTTGCAGACTGCTCCAGGTTATTCAGATTTGAAGGATGCCTTCTCCCAACTGCTGTTTTGAGATCTCTCCACCGGTGTTCTATAGGATTCAGATCTGGACTTATTTCTGGCCATTTCAGAACTCTCCATTGTTTGTAACCATTTTTGAGTGCTTGAAGTGTGTTTAGGGTCATTGTCCTGCTGGAAGACCCATGACCTCTGGTGGAGCTTTCTGACACTGGTCACTACGTTGTGCCCCAAAATTCTTTGGTAATCATCAGATTTCATGATTCTGTTCACACAATCAAGGCATCCAGTGCCAGAAGCAGCAAAGCAACCCCAAAACATCTTTGAACGTCCACCATGTTTGACTGTAGGGACTGTGTTATTTTCTTTGAAGGCCTCATTTCTTTTTCTCTAAACAGTGCCATGATGTCCTTTACCAAAAAGCTCTACTTTTGTCTCATCTGTCCACAGTACATTCTCCCAGAATTATTGTGGTTTTGTCACATAAGTTTTGGCAAACTCCAGTCTTGCTTTTTTATGCCTTTGGTGTCCTCCTGGGTCTCCTACCATAGTGTCATTTAATTCAGATGGCAACGGATAGTGTGAGCTGACACTGTTGTACCCTGTGTCTGCTGATCAGCTTGAATTTGTTTTGAAGTTAATTGGGGTTCTTTATCCACCATTCGAACAATCCTTCATTATAATTTTTCATTTCTTTTGCTCTTCCTATCACGTCCAGAGAGGTTAGCTACAGTGCCATAGGCTGTAAACCTGTAGCCCGCCTAAGTCGGTCGGCTAACACTTCCAGCTCTGAAAACACTCCACTCAAGTGCGCTCTTCTTAATGTTCGTTCTCTGTCAAACAAGGGATATATCATTCGGGACCTCATCATTGACCGTGAGTTAGATTTTATATTTTTAACAGAGACCTGGCAACAACCTAATGACTTTTCACTGCTCAACGAAGCTGCACCACCGGGATTTGTTTACAAATCACAACCCCGTGGCACGGGTCGGGGAGGCGGTCTCGCGATGTTTTACCGCGAGAAGTTGAAAGTCTCGCCAGTATCCACACCTGTTTTCAGCTCGTTTGAGCATGTGGTCTGTGTACTTTCTGGTCAAATTCCAACTATCATCGCTACTGTTTACCGCCCACCCAAACTTAATTATAACTTTATAGATGACTTTGCTGGTTTTATTGCTTATTTATCCACTTTATCATCAAATGTAATATTGTTGGGTGATTTCAATATCCATATGGATAATCCCAACTTGCCTCTCACTAAAGACTTCATCTCCTGCCTGGACAGTTTTGGTTTTCTTCAGCATATAACTTTTCCCACACACTCCAAAAGCCATACTTTAGACTTGATTTGCTGTTCTGGTGTCACTCCCATCAACATTACAGCTGATGAACTCCCTATAACGGATCATTTTCTCATTTCATTTACAGTTGAACTCACCCTCTCAATCATTAAGACACCACGTCATATCACCTTTCGCAATATAAAAAACATTAACTTAGCCACTCTAACTACAATTATTGATTCTTCCGCCATCCTTGATATCAACGATTTTTCTACCCCTGATGATCTGGTTTTTCATTACAATACTGGACTTCTAAATATTCTCAATTCCCTTGCTCTGTTAAAAACTCGACCGGTTTCATTCAATGTTCCTGCCCCCTGGTTCACCACTGATCTTCGCCTCATGAAAGCAAAAGGACGACAACTGGAACGACTGTATAAGAAAACTGGTCTCACTATACACAAAGAATTATATAATAACCATATTTTGCATTATAGGGATTCCATTGCTACCACCAAATCTCAGTATTATTCTAGTTTAATTACTGCTAATCATGGAAATTCAAAGTCACTTTTCACTATTTTGAATAATATTACTCAACCACAGGATTCTTTGCCTCCACATCTGTATACAAATTCCTTCTGTAATTCCATTATGTCATTTTTCAATGCTAAAATCTGCAATATCTATCAACACCTTGACTCCATTCCTCACCAACTCCACACTTTTGGTGACCTTCATTCACCCACACATACACTCTCTTCTTTTCACCTCCCCTCTTTTTCAGAACTCACCGTACTTATCCAGAAATCTAAACCGTCTACATGTCAACTCGACCCTTTACCTACATATCTTGTCAAATCCTGCCTTCCTTCTCTGCTCCCCATTATCGCTTCCATTATTCACTCCTCTCTTACTACTGGAATTGTCCCAACATCTTTCAAAACTGCTGTCATTACACCTATCTTGAAAAGGCCTGGTGCTGACCACTCAAATTTCAACAACTTCCATCCTATATCTAACTTACATTTCATTTCTAAAATTCTCGAAAAAACAGTTGCCACTCAAATTCATTCTCACCTTTCTCATAACAATCTCTATGAACAGTTCCAGTCTGGTTTCCGCCCATTCCATAGCACTGAAACGGCACTTGTAAAAATTACTAACGACCTTCTTATGGCAGCTGATTCTGGACTACTCACTATTCTTATCCTCCTTGACCTGAGTGCGGCCTTTGACACCATTTGTCACACCACCCTTCTTAATAGACTATCATCCATTGGTATTACCCATACTCCACTAAATTGGCTAAAATCTTATCTTTCTGGCCGCACTCAGTTCATTCAGCTTAAATCATTTAAATCTACTCCTTCCTCCGTCACTACAGGTGTGCCCCTTCTTTTTATTATCTACCTTCTTCCCCTCGTCAATATTCTACGTAATTTCCACTGCTATGCGGATGACTCCCAGCTCTACCTCTCCACAAAGCCCTCAGCCACTTTACCACCTACTACCCTCACTGATTGTATTGCTGAAATAAAATCCTGGTTTACCCTCAACTTTCTTAAACTTAACAGTGATAAAACTGAGGTTATCCTCATTGGCAGCAAATCCATATTATCCAAAACTAACAGTTTCTCTATCACAGTTGATAACTCCTCCATCTCACCTTCCCCTCAGGTTAAGAGTCTAGGTGTAATCCTTGATAGCACATTATCATTTCAATCACACATCAATAACATTACCAGGTCAGCCTACTTCCACTTAAGAAATATTAATCGTCTCCGTCCATCTCTTACCCCCTATTCTGCAGCCATTCTTGTCCACAGTCTAGTGACTTCCCGTCTAGACTATTGTAATTCACTTCTTTTGGGTCTCCCTCACAAATCCCTCCGTAAACTTTAACAAGTCCAGAATTCAGCTGCCCGAATCATTACCCGAACCTCTTCTATCCATCACATCACTCCTGTCCTCCAGCAGCTTCATTGGCTCCCTATCCAGTTCCGTATCCAGTTTAAAGTCCTCTTGCTGACATTCAAAGCTATCCACAACCTTTCCCCCCCTTATCTATCTGCCCTTCTTCATGTTTCCATTCCATCTCGTTCTCTTAGATCCTCTTCCTCATTACATTTGTCTGTTCCATCTGTTCGTCTCACCACAATGGGGAGCAGAGCATTTAGCCGCTCTGCTCCCCGTCTCTGGAATTCCCTACCATCTTATCTTAGAAACATGGACTCATTTGCTCATTTCAAATCTGGACTCAAAACTTATCTGTTCAAACAAGCCTATTCATTGTAAAATCCATTCATCTGTCATTTATATTAATTTTAATTTATTTTTTGCATTTTACTTTTTGTAGTGTGTATTAATTTTTATGTATGCTTGTATACGGTGACCTTGAGTGTCAGAAAGGCGCCTTCTAAATAAAATGTATTATTATTATTATTATAAACCTCTTGATGATATTGCGCACAGTGGACACAGGAACATTAAGATCTCTGGAGATGGACTTGTAGCCTTGAGATTGTCCATGTTTTTCCACAATTTTTTCTCTCAAATCCACAGACAACTCTTTACACTTTTTTTCTTTTCTCCATGCTCAGCGTGACACACAACACAAAGGCTGAGTCAACTTTTCTACATTTTAACTGGTTGCAAGTGTGATTACTATATAGCCCACACCTGTTACTCACCCGAGGTGTGTCTAAATACAAACTACAGGAGCACCACATGTTTGAAAAGCAGTTATTTCTTATAATTTTGACAAGGTGCAAATAATTTTGTCCATTTTTGAGTTCTGTGTGAAATTTTATCAAGTTTGACTTTTCTTCTCGTTTTTTTGGTGTTAACCAATAAGCTTGTGAATACCAAAACATTTGCAATTGGAAGAATTTTCTGAGAGAAGTGTTGCATTTTCTGACAGAATTGCAAGGGTGCCGATATTTTTGGCCATGACTGTATAACCTGTCTCAGTCAGTCACATGTGGTCTCATTTCCAGGTGAAAGTTGATATCTTGCAGGTAGCCCTGGATGTCGTGGCCCTCTGTGGAGTTCTGTGAGTCTCGAAATGAACATGTCTGTATGAACATGCAATGGGAGTCAAGCCTGTGTAACCCCATGGATATTTGTATTTCTTTTAATGTATTTTATTTTGTTTTATTTTATTTGAGAGGTGTATATTTGAATGTATTTCAGTTTTGTACATACAATGTAGTTTGATTACTAGGTAGAGTGTTTAAAACGCCAACCATTAAGATGTTCCCTCGATCTCGGAGCGTCAACAAGCAGCCAGTAAAAAACGGGGGAGGCAGGACTTGAGGGTGAGGGGAGTGGCTTCGCCGGGGATTTTTTTTAGTTCGCGAGCTGTGGGTAAAAATAAGGCAGAAAACCGCCTACGGGTATGCTGTTAAAAGTGTTATAGTGGCAGAGACCGTGCCCTGAACAGTATTCAGCGTAACCAGGATTTGCTGTGTCCGGGAAGAGGGAAAACGAGTGAGTCCTGTTTATACTAGCCACTTCAGAAGAGCGGGCTAATATGTTAATTATTTTCTCGGGACTACAGGACCCCGAAAAGTTGTAGAACTGCATCGGAGTGTTTTCGTGTGTTTCTACGGGATCAAAAGGACATCGTTTCATCAGAAAACGGAGCGGATGTTTTAGTCTTTGTGGCACAGATTTGCAAATACGCTTCTTCTGCCATCTTCCCTGCTGTGACGCATCTCTTATTTCAACGCGGGACTGTTTCTCGTTCCTTTTGCGGGAGTTTCACGAAGGATTCGGAGTGAGTAACGTGTTCGACCGTGTATTGTAAAGCACATTTCTGTTCATCGCAGACTGTTACCGTTAAAGCGTGCACCACCGAATTTGGGCCCCAACGGGAAAAAATCCAAGCGCTTGGTGTAGGAACAGTTAGGCATTCATGTAACATTACACCTTTGAATTTGTCTGATTTTGCTTTGTGAATGTACTGACCGTTTGCAATAGAAAAGAGAAGTTGTTTTCTCTAAAACTAAATATATGTTTAAATAAATCCCAGGTCTTGAATCTGAAGGGATTTAGTAAGAACAATAAATAAGTTTATTTGATACGATCTCTGTATATTCTTATTCAGTAATCTGAGTACCGTATTTTTCTAAGAGGAAAGAGACATCCCAGAAACAGACTTTGAGGAGACTCTATTTTGTTAAGAGTAACACAGAGAACACATATTATTTGTGTTCCTATGGTTTACATTGGTGGGGGTCACCAACTTATGTAAAATTATAATGCAGAAGAAAGGGAAATATAAATAGAGATAATCCAGCAAACCCACGATCAACCAGCTGGAGCCCAGGTCCCGCTGATGTAAGTGCCCTTATATTTTACCATAGTGTTACATTTGTGGAGGCACCGCTGGGATAAGTTTAATTTATTCGTATTTACTTATTTCTCCTCTGTGTGGGGTTGCTTTTCTTTTATTTTTTATTTTTTGCGTTGTAGAGCATTGTGAGGCCATGGATATTTCTAAGGTTGGTGAATGGAGTCGTCAGGCGAAAATAAATCCATCTCGTTGTATCATACTCAGTGATGTCCCAATAGATGTAAAGAATGAGACTATTGCAGATGTGCTTAATACAGTGAAAGTATTTGGCCACACCAAAATACATGGTAGACGAGGAGATCCTACAGGAACTAAGTTGTTCCTGTTGCTTGAAACCAGTAATGATCTGGATCCAGATGCTGTACCACCCGAGATAGGGATTCCTGATGAGGTGGGGCCCTGGAGGGTACACTTACCTGAAAGACTGGGTTCAGATCCTCCTGTGGGTGATGCTGGGTTTCAAGAAAAATTGTTGTCGCTGCTGCAACAGGAGGGAAAGTCAGTGGAGGATGTAAAGGCTATGTTGGAGCCTGGTCCATCCTCTAATGTAAATGTTAATCTGGACCTGGTAAATGCTATTGATCGCCTTGTTGAAAAGTGTGTTCATGTGCCCACTGACCCCTTGAGTTACAGGAGATTAAGAGTATTTTCAGGAGTGAAACCAGTACCTGCTGGAGAGGAAGAGTATGACCCCTGGATGGAGCAGGCGGTTCAAATGATCAGCGAGTGGCAGTGTGCTGATTCTGTGAAAAGGCAGCGTATTGTTGAAAGTCTGAGAGGACCTGCTTCAGACATAATCCGGTTTCTAAAGGTTAGTAGTCCAGCTGCTACAGCTACTGATTATTTGGTTGCCCTGGAAACTGCTTATGGTGATACTGAAAGTGCTTCTGATCTTCTTGCAAAGTACAGGAGTACCTACCAAAAGGAGAATGAAAGGCTTTCTGATTTTCTTTATAGACTAGACAAACTTCTCCACCGTATGCTTGTAAAAGGGGGAGTTGTAGCTGCTGATTTGAATCGCATGCGTATGGAGCAAGTGGTTAGAGGGGCCCGTACGACTGATATGGTAGCACTACGACTGAGAATGACCCATACTCTACGTGATCCTTCTAGTTTTTCACAGTTGCTACGGGAAGTGAGAGAAGAAGAGGATTGGATCAAGGCTAGGGATGGTGGAAGAGCAGTAGTTGCTGCTACCTCTGTTCCGCTTACTCCGTCTAGATCTGAACTGAGCAGTATAAAGCAAGAGGTGAGTGCACTTACAGCACAAGTGACCAAGCTTTTGAAGGCAGTCACATCTACACCTGTTCCTGAGCCTTCTTCCAGGGCAACGGGCCCTGTGTGTCAAGTGGCCGATGCTAGTGGTGCAGAAGTTCCCAATAAGAAAAGCACATCCAAGATTCCTCGGCCGGGGATTTTTTGTTACAAGTGTGGTGAGGATGGCCACACAAAGAGAGAGTGTAGGGGAACTGACAATCTGAGGAAAGTAAATCAAAAGCTGATTAGTCAGAGCAGGATGTCGGGAAACTTCTAGGGAGCCCCGTGGAGGAACGGCACCGGACTCCTATTCCATCCCGTTCCACATCTTGTTCTGAGGAAGAAATTACTTGTTCTTCTGAAATTCCGTCGGGTCTGATTGGTCCAACTTCTGAAGTACCAGTTCAAATTGAAGGCGTTTATGCAAAAGCTTTGCTTGATAGTGGCTCTCAAGTCACTATTCTTTATAGAAGCTTTTATGATGCTTACTTGAAACACTTGCCACTGTTGCCTGTGGAGAATCTGGAAATATGGGGTTTGGGTTCACACAAATACCCATACGATGATTATCTTTCCATTAAGCTTGAATTCACTGAAAATGTAGTAGGTTTACCACAAGCTGTTGAAACACTTGCACTTGTTTGCCCAGATTCTCAACCAGAGAAGAGAATTGCCATTCTTTTGGGGACTAACACCAATATTGTGAGACGTCTGTTTGAGGCTTGTAAGCAGAAGCTGGGTGACCACTTCCTACATACTTTGTCCATACATCCTGTAGTGCGAGAAGTCTATGAGAATATTCAGAAGACTGATGGCCCATCTGATGATTGTGAGAGGCATGGTACTGTGTGGTTCACCCAGCATAAAACAATTGTTGTAAGGCCGGGAGAGTCATGTCAAATTCAGGGTAAACCTAAGTTTTTTCCAAAACCCACCGACATGCATGTACTGATAGACCAGCCTGAGGACACTAGTGTTTCAGATGATCTGTTAGTGAGACCTGAAGTAAAATCTGTTTCCATGATATCAAACCGCCCCTTGATTGTGACTGTGAGGAACACGTCCACTAAAGATGTACATCTGAAACGTGGCACGCCAATTGCTCGTCTTTACCCTGTCACTGTTGTGCCTCAGCCCACATCAGCCAAAAGTCAGTTGTCCAGTACGCTAACTCCTGCATCATTTGACTTTGGGAATTCGCCGTTACCTGAGGATGCCAAGCAGCAGTTGTGTGGAAAATTGATGGAGAGACGTGATGTATTTTCCTGTCATGAATGGGATATGGGACGTTCAAAGAGTACTAAGCATGGAATACGGCTTACTGATCCCACTCCTTTTCGGGAACGTTCTCGCCGTTTGCCTCCTGCAGACTTGCAAGATGTACGGGACCATCTGATTGAATTGCAGAAATGTGGCATCATCTCTGAATCCAAAAGCCCTTATGCCTCTCCCATCGTGGTAGTGCGTAAGAAATCGGGTAAAGTGCGAATGTGTGTTGATTACAGAACATTAAACAGACGCACTATACCTGACCAGTACACTGTTCCTCGAGTTGAAGATGCACTCCATAGCTTGGCTGGGAGTAAGTGGTTCAGTGTACTTGATTTGCGGAGTGGGTATTATCAGATTCCCATGGAGGAAGCTGATAAAGAAAAGACGGCGTTTATTTGTCCACTTGGATTTTATCAGTTTGAATGTATGCCTCAGGGGGTTAGCGGGGCCCCTGCAACCTTCCAGAGAGTTATGGAGAAGACAGTGGGCGACATGAACTTTCTGGAAGTATTGGTTTATCTGGACGACTTAATTGTTTTTGGCAGAACCCTGGAAGAGCACAACCAGCGTTTGTTTAAAGTTCTTGACCGGCTCCAGGAGGAGGGTTTAAAGTTGTCATTGGACAAATGCCAGTTTTGCAGAACTTCTGTGACATATGTTGGGCACATAGTGTCACAAGATGGCATTGCCACTGATCCGTCTAAAGTGGAAGCGGTTGTGAATTGGCCCAGACCTCAGACGGTAACCCAATTAAGATCCTTCCTGGGTTTTTGTGGGTACTATCGACGATTTGTGAGAGGGTATTCTAGTTTGTGTAAACCCCTCAACCAGTTGCTCAAAGGTTATCCGCAAAAACGCCAGGGAAAAGATAATATTAAGAAGCTGTCTGCTGACGAGTACTTGAAGCCTTCAGCTCCGTTTGGCTCTCGATGGGATGACAGTTGTGAGATGGCTTTTCAGAATCTGAAGCGTTGTTTGACGAAAGCTCCCGTGTTAGCTTTTGCTGACCCCGAACTAAGTTACGTGTTACACGTTGATGCCAGCATGGATGGACTGGGTGGCGTGCTTTACCAGCAGCATCCTGAAGGATTGCGTCCAGTCGCATTCATTAGTAGGAGTCTTTCTGCTTCCGAAGGAAATTATCCGGCGCATAAGCTGGAATTCTTGGCCTTGAAATGGGCCGTAGTGGATAAGCTACATGATTATCTTTACGGAGTCACTTTCGAGGTTAGAACGGACAACAATCCGCTGACTTACATTTTGACTTCAGCTAAGTTAGATGCTACGGGTCATAGATGGCTAGCAGCTCTATCTACTTACCAGTTCAGCTTGAAGTACCGCCAAGGGAAGAAAAACATTGATGCAGACTTCTTGTCAAGGCGGCCTCATTACAACACTGGCGGGGGAGAAGAGCTACATGAACTTTCAGCTTCTGAGGTTCGTACCCTCTGCCAATCTGTGAAGGCAAAGGCTGATGTAGAAAGTGTTGACGTTTTAGCAGTACAAGACAAGCAGAATGTTCGGTTACCCGATGGGGAAAAAGTCTTGTGCACATACACATACCTGTCCACCGGATGCTTACCTGACTTGTTGCCTACAGAGTTGAGTGCTGCTCAGCAAAAGGATCCTTGCTTCGGATTAGTGTGGTCCGCAGTCAAGCAGGGGCATCCAGCTGATAGTGTTCAGTCTGACCATCCAGATATGAGGTTCCTAAAAAAAGAATGGGGGAATTTGTTAATCAGTCAAGACCTTTTGTACAGAGTCATTCCTAAACCAGGGAAAAAAGAAATACGACAGTTGTTGCTACCAACTGAGTTTCGAGATTCGATACTTAAGTCTCTTCATGATAGGAATGGTCATTTAGGGTTTGAGAAAACCTATGCGTTAATGAGAGACCGTTTTTTCTGGCCTAGAATGAAGGCAGAAGTGGAAGTGTACTGCAAAAGTTGTGCTCGCTGCATCATGAGGAAAACCTTGCCTCAGAGAAGCGCACTGATGTCCCATCTGCAAAGTTCTGGTCCTCTGGATCTAGTCTGTATTGACTTTTTAACAATTGAGCCAGACACCCGAAATGTGAGTAATGTGTTGATCATTACTGATCATTTCACTCGGTATGCTCAGGCTTTCCCTTGCCGAGACCAGAAAGCCCTGACGGTTGCGAGAACCTTGTGGGAGAAATATTTTGTCCATTACGGCCTACCAAATAGAATACATTCTGATCAGGGCCGAGATTTTGAGAGCCACTTGATCAGGGAAATGTTGACTATGATGGGGATAAAGAAATCCCGTACCTCTCCATACCATCCACAAGGAGACCCGCAACCCGAGAGGTTTAACAGGACGCTTCTCAATATGCTTGGTACTTTGAATGCACAACAGAAATCAAAATGGAGCCAGCATATTGCTCATTTGGTTCATTCGTACAACTGTACCCCTAATGAAACAACTGGATATACACCTTTCTTGCTCATGTTTGGAAGAGAGCCTAAGTTGCCGGTGGATGTGGATTTAGGGGTTCAGTGTGATGATGTTATGCCGGTTACATATGGAAAGTATGTGGAAAGAATAAGACAGCAATTAAAAGATGCATATGAACTGGCGAGCTCTGCATCTGCTCGGGCAAACAAGGAAAACAAACAGAGATATGACAAGAAAGTGCATCCTCATAGTCTAAGCCCTGGAGATCGGGTACTTATTCAGAACCTTGGCTTAAGAGGCAAGCATAAACTTGCAGATCGGTGGCATTCGACACCATATGTGGTAGAGAGCCAGTTGTCGAACTTGCCTGTATATCAGTTGGTACCCGAGAATGGTAACGGGCCCAGAAAAGTTCTGCATAGAAACCGTATCTTGCCTTTGAAACCACAAGTGAAAGTGAGTCCTGAAAGGGAAAGCCCACCCCCTGTCAAAGTTCATAGGACCAGGAAAAACCGAAGTGACAGTACAAACCCCCTGCCTGAGCATGTTGACTCTCAACTGAGAGATTTTTCATCTGACTCAGAGTCAGAATATGGGTATGGTCCCGTCATTTATTTTGATTCTACCTCCCTAGGGGGTGAACATCAGGGTCAAGTCCCGCCAGATAGGAGTTCTTTAGTGTCGGATGTTGGCGAAAAATCCAGGGTAAAGGAGGGAGGTCAGTTGTTGGTAGACCGAGATGAGACTTTACAGGAAAAACAGATTGACACTGAGGGGGTAATTGAAGGTATAAGCGAACGGCAATTTGAACATACTGACAGCCTACCTGAGTTGAGTGCTCCCATAACTTCACTTGTAGAGCCCTCTGATGTGCTTGAAAATTCCCAGGTGAGGAGGTCAGAGAGACAAAGAAAACCCCCTGAGAGGTTTACTTATCCAGAGCTGGGAGCACCCTGTAAGGAGACGGTTGTTGCTTCCCACTGTGGCAGGGTTGATAGTCATGGACCCCAGTTGTCATGGATTGGTGACCTTGGTAAAAACAAACACGCGTGGTGGTGTAGTTTTCAAGCACGGTGTAATGAGTGCATAAGAACATCCAAGACTTTCCCTTGCATAGTTCCTAGGATGTGATTCTAGAATTAACAATTTTAATGCAAGGTTTGAGCAAACTTAGTTTCTTTTGTGTTCTTCTTCAGTCCAGACATGGGGGCATGCTGGAATTTGGTGGGGGGAGGGTGTAACCCCATGGATATTTGTATTTCTTTTAATGTATTTTATTTTGTTTTATTTTATTTGAGAGGTGTATATTTGAATGTATTTCAGTTTTGTACATACAATGTAGTTTGATTACTAGGTAGAGTGTTTAAAACGCCAACCAATAAGATGTTCCCTCGATCTTGGAGCGTCAACAAGCAGCCAGTAAAAAACGGGGGAGGCAGGACTTGAGGGTGAGGGGAGTGGCTTCGCCGGGGATTTTTTTTAGTTCGCGAGCTGTGGGTAAAAATAAGGCAGAAAACCGCCTACGGGTATGCTGTTAAAAGTGTTATAGTGGCAGAGACCGTGCCCTGAACAGTATTCAGCGTAACCAGGATTTGCTGTGTCCGGGAAGAGGGAAAACGAGTGAGTCCTGTTTATACTAGCCGCTTCAGAAGAGCGGGCTAATATGTTAATTATTTTCTCGGGACTACAGGACCCCGAAAAGTTGTAGAACTGCATCGGAGTGTTTTCGTGTGTTTCTACGGGATCAAAAGGACATCGTTTCATCAGAAAACGGAGCGGATGTTTTAGTCTTTGTGGCACAGATTTGCAAATACGCCTCTTCTGCCATCTTCCCTGCTGTGACGCATCTCTTATTTCAACGCGGGACTGTTTCTCGTTCCTTTTGCGGGAGTTTCACGAAGGATTCGGAGTGAGTAACGTGTTCGACCGTGTATTGTAAAGCACATTTCTGTTCATCGCAGACTGTTACCGTTAAAGCGTGCACCACCGAATTTGGGCCCCAACGGGAAAAAATCCAAGCGCTTGGTGTAGGAACAGTTAGGCATTCATGTAACATTACACCTTTGAATTTGTCTGATTTTGCTTTGTGAATGTACTGACCGTTTGCAATAGAAAAGAGAAGTTGTTTTCTCTAAAACTAAATATATGTTTAAATAAATCCCAGGTCTTGAATCTGAAGGGATTTAGTAAGAACAATAAATAAGTTTATTTGATACGATCTCTGTATATTCTTATTCAGTAATCTGAGTACCGTATTTTTCTAAGAGGAAAGAGACATCCCAGAAACAGACTTTGAGGAGACTCTATTTTGTTAAGAGTAACACAGAGAACACATATTATTTGTGTTCCTATGGTTTACATTGGTGGGGGTCACCAACTTATGTAAAATTATAATGCAGAAGAAAGGGAAATATAAATAGAGATAATCCAGCAAACCCACGATCAACCAGCTGGAGCCCAGGTCCCGCTGATGTAAGTGCCCTTATATTTTACCATAGTGTTACACCTGTATTCTTTACGAGTAAGCATAGCAACAGAGACCAAAGCAATATCAAAGATGGCGACGTCCGTAAAACTAAAAGTATTACCAGTTTCTGACACGACAAGAGTCCAATTGAGCCACAAGTTCATCCATCACATCATCATTAACCGATAGCAGGAAAAGCTATCTTTCTCACACAATATGTGACCCCGAATATTAGGATATTAAGTAAAGATCATATTTCATGAAGATATTTTGTAAATATCTCAAAACTTAATTTTTGATTAGTAATATGCATGGCTAAGAACTTCATTTGGACAACTTTAAAGGTGATTTTCTCAGTATTTAGATTTTTTTGCACCTTCAGATTCAATATTTTCAAATAGTTGCATCTTGGCCAAACATTCAGATGATGTCTAAATCTTATTTTTTATTTGATCACAGCCAGGTAGTATACTGTTGCTGACGTTTTACTCTTGAGCTGCTTTTATATCATAGATCTTCAGAAGGCTTCTTACTCATGCAGATGTTCCACAGAAGCCAAAAAAAGTTATATGAAGAGTTTGGTTCCAAAATGCTATAAATCCATTTCGATTAATTTGAGTAAAAATGTGTTTTCTTTACCAAGAAAGTGGCAAGATGAAAATCCCTATTTTCTGTTTCAAACTTTCACATAAGCATCTTTAGGTTATAATAACATTAAAAATTCAAATCCAGATTTAGATTTTTAGAGATTTATTATAAAAACTGATTTATTATAAAAACTGGTCCTGCCTTTGTACAGAGGTGGCACATAACACAAAAGTGGCTTGTACGTGCCTCTGCATATGTTTAATGAGGCTCAGAGGTGGCATGTTGAGATTAATGTTTTAACCATAAAATTCTGAATATAGAAATATTAAATGATTTAAATAACTGAAAAGAAGACACTTAAAAAATTAAACTAATTACTAAATTACTGAATCATACCATTCATTTTATTCCTTCCAACGGCTGATTTATTCAGGAATAACGCAAGTGGCTGTGTTATGAATGGGTAATTGATTCATTGACTCACTAGATCCGTTTAAAAACGCACGTTCATTCATAAAGGAAACACAGCTGTGTTCGAATAGAGATGCGCAGTAGCTCAGTTGTAACTTTGTTTCGACGAAATAGAGCAAAATCAGGCAATAGTGTTATAGTCACACAATGTTAGTCACTTAATATTAACTTCTTGTTTATTTAACAGCAACAGTATTACATCAGTATCTCATTTACAAACTCTCTTAAAAATCATTAAAAGCTGTCACTCATCTTAGTTCATCGCGATCTCACAAAGTTCCATTATAATCAACGGAGCTCTTTACATTGCACAGTGAATCTCTTATTTACACTCGCTCTAGACTTTGTTTATGAATGATTCGTCAGATATGTCTGTGATACATTACTCAACATTGAAAACTAGGATGCTTATATTTAAAGCGCCGCCTTTACTGTTTACAATGTGTGAAATGCCGCGCTGTGATTGGCTGAGCGGATGTATCGCAGTTTGCTTAAGGGAGACTGCGGTTTGGAAAAATAGGGAGAAAACATGACAGAATAACACGGCCGATGTCGCATTTTGCGTAAAATTAAAACTGCCTTATACTGACCAGATACAGTACTGATTATGGCAGGAACTCAATTTTGTAAAAAAAAAAAAAAAATGGCGTTTATCGCGTTTTGGAACCAAACTCTTCATATGAACAGTTATATCATCCACAATTATTCGCTAACATAGTTTATATGTCCAATTCAGCGGTTCCCCAATGCTCGCAAATTAGCTACATAACGTGTCTAGGCTGTTATTTGTATGCAGGCTAGTGTAGTTGTCTATAGCTCTGTATGATGCTTGAAAAATATGGTCTCTATTTGCACTTCGAATATTGAGAGAGTGGCCATAGCTTACTTTGATTACATGGCTGCACTTATTGTTTACACTTAATACGACTTTTTTTGTTTAGACTTTTTTTATTTATATACATATTTGTAAAAAGATATTCAGTTAGGAGGTCAAACGTTCTAGAAGCTCACAATTCATGTACAATTCTAAGGTCTGAAGAGTCTCACATGAAATCATACAGGAGAGAATTCGGTCAGTCGAGTTTGTAATGTATGTAAATACAGGAAATAGGATTTAAATCGAAAATAAATTTGTGTATTTTGTGCCCTTTATGGGAACAAAAAAAGATCTTTTTTATTGCTAAAAATAAAATGTGCAAAGCTAAAAAGTAACATCAATCACACTTTTGCAGATCATGTGTTTAGACATAAAACAGCTCCTCAAAAGGAATAAAGCTTGTATTTGCCATTGCTGTACTGCAGTTTGGTTTGCTCTGATCTGGTACTGCATCATTTGAATTAGCCTCAAAATGAATAGGTAGACATTTATTTTCAACTTTAATTGTACCACAGCCAAAAATAACATACTGTTTCTGAACCTTGACTTTCTTGACTTGCTTCCTATTGTTGATCTCAACAGTGAAGAATTTGAAAGGCTCCTTGCTGATGCAGAGGTTTCCCTCATATTCCCTCCCTCCTGATGAACACACAGCTATCACTCGTCCTGCTTCTTGGAAGGGAAGGAATGACTGAATCGGCCTGTCCCATGTGTTCATCCTGTTAATAAACTTCTGCCATTCTCTTAGTTTGCCTGTATCATTTGGTGTGTCCTTACGTAGGTGTCGGTGAAGGAAAGTGTCATATGCATTCTGGTCCTTTGCTTCAGTGCAGGGCTGAGATGGGTACAGCATGTCCAGCTCACTCAGACAAGTGTGGAGACCCACAGTCAAGATGATCATGAATGACAGCATTTTCAAGATCTGAGGGTATTTATGCAAGATAAAAATTTCAGATGCACTGCAAACCAGTACCAAGAAAATCTGCCTTAATTAGCTTAAGTTCAGAAATAATATGGAAAATCAAGGTCACACTTCATATCAGTGTCTTTACTGTGGCTACAAATAAGGTTAGGGACAGGTTTCATGGTATAGGTTTACAGGTGAGTTAACTACAATGGTATTTTTTATTATTTTTTTTTAAATATAACTAATCATGTATCTACATAACTAAATTATATGAAATGATAAAGTTTAAATGTTAGTACATAAACTGACTTAATAATAAAAGGGGATAAACATCAATTCAATAAAAAAAGAAAACATATTTACTGATGGAAGACAGAAATAAGGACTATTAGGAAAAAAATAAATCCTTTACCATGGGGAAAAATCTTTGGGTCCAGTGGTGATCTTTGCTGGAGCTTTTGCTAGGTTGACCTGTGAGCTGCTGTGAATTACTTATAAATGCACAGACAGCTAATCTGCTAGGAAGCTTTGTGCAAAAGCTTTAGCTACTTGTGAAAAAGAAAAAGATGTGAGAAGCTAGACCATATAGACACTTTATTAAAATGAAGAAAGATACTGTATAGTAAATCTAAGAAGTTAAAGATATCAACTATTTTTTTGGTCTGTTTTCTCACTAGTGTTTCACCAAAATGAAGGCAATGTAAATGTAATGAATGTATAAAACAACAACAACAACAACAACGACAAGTATGCATTTTCTTTCTTTCAGTACTTCTTCCAGAACTCACGTCCAGGAGAGAACACAACAGAAGTCTCTCAGAACAAAACTTTACAGCAGATTATACATTTAGAAAATACAAATATCATTCACAGACTCATTCACCTCTCAACTACAACAACATTTATCAAGTTTTAATCATGGTTTCACACTTCATCTCACAGTTCATCTACTTTCCATTGCACCTCTCTTACATTTGTCTCTAACCTTTTTTTTTTACTGCTCAACTCACTTTGCTAACACTATTCTCTTAACATTTATTTCTATTCTTCTACAAGTGTCATAACTCATTTAACTAACGCTTAAAGCGGTCATGCCATTAAATCTTTTGAAAGAACGTATACTAACATTACACAAAACTTTCTCCCCATTTCAAACTATATTGTAGTGCAGGCTTTTTAAACCGGTAAGGTATGATTATTTTAAGCAAATAGACATTTGATTTAAAAAAAAAAAAAAAGTATAAGTATATCTTTTGGCATGATCAGAAACCAAAATAAATTCAGTATAAACAAGACATTAAAAAAAAGGGGGAAATAAACTGTAAAAGAGTAACATTTCCATTTTGCATACACGCTAGTCCTAAAAGGTAACATAAAGAAACGGTAAAAGAGTAATAGTAAGGCTTCATGTGTCAATAGTGTAAAATAATTCACACTAAGATACACAGTATAACAATATTTAATGTGTTTATTATTTTTGACATGACATAAGGCAACAATCAGTGGCTTTACAATGACTTTTAATGTTAATTTGACACAGGCCTTCTTGAATTGTAAACCTTAACACCGTTTTGCACAGATGAACGTGCATGTTTGGTCAGGAGAGATCCAGTGGTCTGCTTCTCTCCACACAGATCTCTGTTGAAGAAAAACAATCAGTTGATGGCTGTGTCTGTAGTATTCTAGACTTCTAAAAAATTTTCTGAATCTTAAAGTGTTAGTCAGGGCTGTACAGTGCGACATATATGTCAGGTTTGTGCAATGAATAAATTTACCTCTGTAGCACGCGCATATTCAGAACACAGCCGCTTAGTAGTGTGAAGTGATTTTGTTGTTTGTGTGTGTGATTATACTTAGTAGTTACTGTGACGATTTTAGATCGTGGACGGTTAAAATACTTCCACGATCGTCTTTGAAGAAATACTGTAGTATTGTGCTATAACGCATATTCTATCAGTTGCAGTTCTGGTGCATCCACCTCAATATACTGTACAGCGTGACATATGTTCACATCAAATGTTAACTCAGCAGCAGAGTTACACTTGCAGGACACTGCACTTACTCACAATCACAAAAGTGCATTATTTTCATCTGCTTCAGATGTTCTGATGTGCGCTTTCGTTGAGCGCCTACCTGAAGCGCACGCATGCACCCGTTAAACAGCGACTGATTACTGCCGCGTCTCATTCATTTCGCATCTAATAGGCTACTGTCAAAAACGCATAAGGTTTACATATAAACAGTAGTTTATGTCTTAAAATGAAAGTAAACCGTTGAGAGAGAAACGGATGCGTGCAGCTCTTAAAGCGAAAGAACTGATCATGGTGCCGCTTGTCATAAAGGGAATACTTCATCCAAAAACTAAACTAAACTAAAAAAACTCACTCACATGTTGTCCCAAACCTGTATTAATTTCTTTCTTGTGCTGAACACACACAAAAAAGATATTGTGAACAATTTGGATAACTAAAGAGTAGCTGGTTTACATTTGATAGAGGGAAAAATGCTATGGAAAGCACTGTTTGTTTTATTGTATGTGTATTTGTAATCAGTATTTTTGTTCTTATTTTCTAATGATTTTTATCTTCACCCACTTTGGTCCAAATGTCTGCCATTGTTTTTTATTTTAGATTTTGTTATCTTGAAAGGCTTTTTTTTTTTTTTTGATGGTAAAGCCAACATGACAAGTGATATTCCTAAAAAAAAAAAATTGATATGATATTTTTGCCATATCACTCACCTCTAACTTGTGCTACAAGTGTTTGGCCTGTACTACAAAACTTTCAACCTCTGTAGCACCAGTGTGCAAAAAAAGTTAACGTACAGCCCTGTTAGTTCATCCAGAAATTTAAATTCTGTCATTAATTACTTGTTGTTCCAAACCTGAAAGACCTTTATTCATCTTTGGAACACAAATAAAGATATTTGCAGCCCTACACTGCATTTTATTGTTTGTGTCTGAATATCAAAATACTTACTGTATGTAGGGTTCAATGTCATCTTGTGTCCATTTTTCTCTAAGGGTAAAGAGGCTGTTGAATCGCTCCAGTGTATCCTCAGGCAGATCTTCTACCCGCAGCAGTGAAATGGTCTCTGGTTTAGAGCTTCGATCTAGCAGAGCTAAACCCTGAATAACACAAAACGTAGATATTTACACCAGTGTTGCAGCAAGATTTTTAAGCTCAAATTTAAGATTTTTAAAGTCCTTTTTAAGACCTGCACACAGGGCCACATTAAGACCTCACTGGGCCCCGGGGCTATGACTTACTGCAGGGCCCCTCCATTACAATAATGATATATACAGCCATGGCCAAAAATATTGGCACCCTTGCAATTCTGTCAGAAAATTGCTGCAGTTGCAAATGTTTTGGTACTCGCATATTTATTTATTTTTTTGTTTGCATTGGAATGACACACACACAGACACACAAAAAACAGAAAAGAAAAGTCAAATCTGATACAATTCCACACAGAACCCAAAAAATACACTGGACAAAATTATTGGCACCCTTAAATTAATATTTGGTAGCACCCCCTTTGGAAAAATAACTGAAATCAATCGCTTCCTGTAACCATTAATGAGTTTCTTAGCAACCATGCATTCAAAATGTAAAGAAATGCTTATATTACTATACTGGCCATCGGAGCGAACCAACCCTGTGACGTCACATGCTGTGGTACTGCAAGATGGCGGCCCCCTTGCTCCAAAAGCTATAACAAAACAACCTTTTTTCTTTAAAATTGTTACATTAATCGTATTTGTTATATATTTTTTTATTAAAGTGGAAGCTGTTTTTCTAAATAATGTAAACTTGACTGACTGCTTCACTTCCACTTTAAGACCTCTTAATCATAATTAAGATTTTCTTGTAAAATTTAAGACTTCTTAGGACCTTAAAGACTTTTTAAAGGCCGGCAGGAACCCTGTTACACATGAAATATCCCATGTTAATTAACATAATAATAATAAACTTACTGTTCGTTTGATTTGTTTTATTATAACTGAACATACAAAGTTTGCATGCACTGAAAACTATTTCTGCATAGTACTATTTCAGCTGTTAGACCATGTGTAGTTACTGCTGTGTTTGAAGAAGCTGGGGTCCTCACCCGAAGCTGATCCAGCCTAGCGCTCATTCCCTCAGGAACGCTCTGCTGCCAAACCTCCTGGAACTCTGACAGGTTGAACTTCACAGCATTTTGCAGGAGCAGCTGAGCTGTGGCTCTGCATACTTTGTCCTCATCTAGTGCGTACATCACCTGACCATCTAAAAGACACGGTTAAATACAAAGAAGTTAATGGAAACGATAGAGAGTCCTTTATCCATCAAATTCAAAATGCACAGTAAGTATTTAAAAAAAATAAAATAAATTACCTTCATTATTGTAGCGTCTTCCATAACAGTTCAGACAGTGTTCTATCATGGCTCTGATCAGAGAATGAGTAAAATTCAGAATGTAAACAAAAAAACCTGCTGTTTTTCTCTATTGATAAGTCTCTAATCTTTCACCATAACTCACTTTGGCTCAAGGGACCCCAACTCTTCCAGACAGATGCTGAGAGGAACTTTGCTGAAAGACCAAGACTCCGAGTCAATCAACTGGGTCACGTGGCCCAGGAGCTTCATCTCATAATCAAAATCCAGGATTCTCCAAAATCCTACAAACACAACATTTGCTAATTTAGCTGTTATACCACAAAACTGAAACTACTCACAACTAATTCTTCAGTAAAAACGGTCTCATTACAACAGAATCTGTTGTACAGAAGTACATCTGTAATAATTTCAGTAATTTTGTATTTATTTTACTAACTTTTATCAACCATTTTACTAATGGAAAATTGTACATCAAATCAGTATAAACATAATACACTACCAGTCAGAAGTTTTTGAACAGTAAGATTTTAATTTTTTTTTTTAAAGAAGTCTCTTCTGTTCACCAAGCCTGCATTTATTTGTTTCAATGTACAGCAAAAGCAGTACTATTATGAAATATTTTTACCATTTAATATATTTATTATAATTTTATATTTAATATATTTTCTATTTGAATATATTTTAAAATGTAGCTTTACTTATAATATAATTTATAATAAAAAAATTATACTTATAATAATAATAATAATAATAATAATAATAATAATAAATGTTTTTGAGCAGCAAATCAGCATATTAAAATGATTTCTGTAGGATCATGTGCAAAATTGTACTGTTTTGCTGTATTTTGGATCAAATAAATGCAGGCTTGGTGAGCAGAAGAGACTTCTTTAAAACATTAAAAATCTTACAGTTCAAAATCTTTTGACTGGTAAGATTTATAATATACAATAATAATATACAATGCACAATGAACAAGTTAAAAATGTAAGTACATTATTAAAACAGTAACTTTTTATTATTAAATATTAACAACATCCAACAAAATATTAATAACATCCAGTGACAACATGTCTCTAGGACCCATCTGCCCGAATTCTGAGGATCCCCCACAAATCCAAATGAATTACCGTATCCACAAATTTCCCCAAAACTTTTCATATCCAAAACATATCTTTAAATACATAGAAAATAATATATTGTTTTAGGTGTCTCTCTTCCACATATTTTATTTTTTATGTTTCTCACCGTCAATTTCACAAGCATGAACATTTTGAAGATGTGCCTCGATTTCTTCTTCGCTTGCTTGTATTCTTTCAAGAAGGTCATCCATTGTGTACTAACAAATGGAAAATAAAAACACAAACATTTGACATCACTTTTGCACAAGATGAATAAACCCAATGCAATTTTGCAAAGCTTTCAAAAGTACAAGCATTGTTAATGTATTGGTAATTAAATACAAAACCCCAACACACCCAAATCAGACATATTTTAAAACTAATAACTACTAAATATTTTTAATAAGCAATGGTGTACCTTTGGTCCTGGCACCTCCTCCTCCTGCATGCCCACTGCTGGACCATCATATGGATTCTCCATGAGAAGTTTCTTCAACTTCTTTATCCTTGGCCTCTGCTTTCTCAACTCCCAGTAACAATTTGAAAAACCCCAAATCTAAGAAATATAAAAGTTATTAGAAAACAAAATCACATCAATAGAGGATAAAATCACATTTTCAGGAATGACTTCTCCAGTCACCTGTGCATGCATGAGTTGAGGAGATGCTGGGATGTCAGGCAGCTGATCTGGAGTTTTACATCCTGGGACAAACAGCAGCAGATTTGACGTATCTGCAATTTTCAAGTCGTACGTCTTGTCTTCACTGCACAGAACTGCATGCTCGTCTTTATCACCTCTGATTATTAGACTAATGACAGAACATTCAGACATCAAAACAGATGCATGCTATGCTACATTGTATTCAAACGTCATTGCAATTAATTTCTGGCTAAAGTAATACCGAAATGTAAGTTACTATTATTTCAGCTTAAAAGGAAGTAATAATAGCTACCTCTTGCCAGTTTCAATGTGTTTGCAAAGTGTATCATCCAGCTCCATGAGACAGTAATCGCCCGACGATACATTGTCTCCGAAAGAAAGACAGTAAGTGACGGGCTGCAGGTCTTCTTCTTTTACTTTCGCGATTTGTAGTGTGGCTTGAACCTCTTCTAATGTCCTCATTCTGTCAGAATTTGTTTTATACAAGTCGAGTCGACGTAAAGGCTTGTACTGTTGTCAGCACTCAACTTTCCCGCAATATTTTGGCCGGAAGATAAGGTTGATTGACAGCAGTAAGAGCCAATGAACGTTCTCAGGCGGACCCGTAATAGTGTGTAAACGTCACTTGTCCACTAGATGGCGCTTCACGACACGATTTCATTTGCTGGTCGTGTTCTTTCTGTTATTGTTTTGATGCCCACAAAAATGCACAGTGGCATTGAACACTAACTCTACGCAATATCAAGAGCTGTTTTCTGTTTTCTTAATACATCATGTCGCATATTTTATCTCAAGAATGCTCTTCACTGACACTGTTATCCTTGATAAAAGTACACTTATTGTAGAAAAATAAGTTTGTTGTGGTGGACATGACAAGAAAGCTGTGGAAGGCTTTGTAATTTTTAATAATAAAATAAAATAAATAAAATAATAAATAAATAAATCACACACAAATAATCACTAAACGTAGTATATTAAAATGGTTTATATTTATCTCACTCTTTTTGTATTTTTAAAAATGCAGTAATTTATCTAGTCATTTTATATATATATAATTATCGATTTTTAGATTTCAGAATTTAAAATATAGGTGGAACTACAGAATGTATGCTACTGCATAATAAAAATCGACCTTTTTATTTGATTTACATTTTAAATGATTTAAAATCATTTATTTTACTTTTTGTTGTTAATTGTGTTTATTATCCATGTTATGACCGTTTTAAGATTATTTTAAAATCGAAAAAATACTTTTATTAAAATTTGAAATTAACACTGTATGAAATGTGCTTTATAAAATAAATAAGTAATAAATCACAAAGAATAATTACACAATAAACATGCAGTAGGCCTATATGAAAATGGTTTATGTTTATCTCACTCTTTTCATTTTTTTTTAAATGCATTATTTCATATTCTCATTCTTTATATAAATAATTATTAAAACTTTTAGATTTCAGAATTGAAATCAGAATATGTAGCTCTGGGACGACAGAAGGTATACTAATGCATAAAAAGTACCTTTTTATTTGATTTCTGTTTTAAATAATTTAATATCATTAATTTTACTTTTTGTTGTTAATTGTATTTCTTATGCATGTTATGACTATTCTATAATTAAAAATCGAAAAAATATGTTCTTAGTTTAAAATTTTAAACTATACAAAGTATTCTGAATTACCACTCTGTGTAAAATATGCTTTATAAAATAAAATAAATAAATAAATAAATCTCACACAAATAATCACACAATCAACATGTAGTAGCCTATATTAAAATTTTTTATGTTTATCTCACTCTTTCCAAATTTTTAAAAATGCAATAATTCACATTCTTCTCCTCCTTTTTTTTTAATAAATAACTATAGATCATTAGATCTCAGAGTTCGAAATATAGCGCTGGGACTATAGAATATGCCAATGCATAATAAAAATGGACCTTTACTGGTTTACATTTAAAATAATCATCTTTTCAAAATCATTTATTTTACTTTATACTTTATACTTTTTGTTGTTAATTGTATTTCTTATACATGTTATGACTGTTTTCAAAAAATCTTGTTTTAAAATTTTTAAATATGCCAAGCATTTCGAATTACCACTCTGTATGAAATATACTTTAAAATAAAATAAAACAAATAAAAAAGTTAAAGTAAAATAAACGAAGACGTTTGGAAAACAGCAAAAATAAAGAATGAATGGATAGTAAAAAACAGTTTATTTATTTATTTATAGGACTTTCATAGAACATTTAAACCCTGAAGAAACAGTATATTTTGTTGCATTCACACTGCTGTACGAAACAGTTTAATCTTACATTAAAATGGGTTTTGCTGGGTATTTAAAGTAATTATTTGGGAGTAAAGTGATGGGCTCCAGGCTCCGCCCCTCATGGTGAACTCCCCCTATGAGGATGGTCAAGTTGACTCGCCCTGCAACAGGGACAGTAACGTGCTTTCAGTGGAGAATAGTAAACAATCCACAATGGCATAAAGAAATCGAATCATCCGGAGCCTGTTTTAATGGATAATCTGCTGTTTAAATCTTCGGTGTGATTTATTGGAAGGCTTTGCTTTCATATGCATTTAAACACATGGACTGGATGTACTGGTGACTGAGGGCACTTGCCACACAAAAGACAAGTTATTTTGAGTCATTTTGCGCTGTGATCAACAGAACAGTGATGCTCTTTAAGTGACATCGCTGCTATTCCTCTGCAAACATCATTTCGGATCAGTCTGACGTCTCTGCATCAGAACTAATAAGGTAAACAATGTTTTGTTCTTTTCATTGCGCGTTTATGTCAATGTTCTTACAGTATGAAGACTGATTTGAATCTTTCTGATGAGGTATTGGATTTGTAAAAACATTAAATATGCCGTTGTGTTGTTTTCACTCATTTCATTCAACTGGGCAGCTCGTCTACCTCAAATATTAAGGCTGTCATAACAATCATCACGCCTATCCCGATCTGCCATATGAGAGGCGTGTTCAGTACACCCAATACAAACTCAAGCACGCTGTGCGTGTCCGCTCATTTCTCAAACAGCGTTTTTCTTCGGTTTGTCACATATGCGTGTATGATTTTATATTCAGCTCGGCTGTCAGAGATGGACGGCATCGGGAACACCATGCAGAAGAAGGCTGCTGAGCTGGAGCGCATGGCCGAAGTCCTCGTTACAGGAGAACAGTTACGGTAGGTGTGGCTTCTTGACACCCCAATTTCACCGACGCGACAATCAAAACCAGAACGCTCAATTTTTAAAATGAATGAAACTGTCGCTACGCGACGTCGCTAGTTTGTCGCGTCGCTATCAGTAGTTCTCTTTAAACGTGCCACTGCGGGTATTTAAACAATGAATTCAGAATAGAGGTGACATGTGTACACTTTACTGCTTTGTTAGACATTTTGGATTTAGATATAGGTTGGTACACCTATTTGTCATTACGCAATTTGTCCATTTCATTTATTTATTTATTTTAAGTCATGAAATTAAAATGAATCTAGGTATTTTGTAAACCCATGATATACAGGTAGATTGTGAATTATTAAGGATTCTGACATTCCTTTTTAAAAATACGGATATGCACTGATCATTTATAATAAACATTGCAATATTCTATAGAAAAATAAGAATTTTATTTTCATGGTGACTTTAAAGGGTAGGTTCACCCCAAAATTAAAATTGTCATTAATTACTCACCCTCACGTTGTTCCAAACTCGTAAGACCTTTGTTCATCTTCAGACAACAAATTAAGATTTTTTTTTGTTTGTTTTTTTTTATGAAATCCAAGAGCTTTCTGACCCTGCATAGACAGCAACGCAACCGACACGTTCAAGGCTCAGAAAGGTAGTAAGCACATTGTTTAAAACAGTTTGTGTGACATCAGTGATTCAACCTTAATTTTATGAACTTTTTGTGTGCAAAGAAAACAAAAATAACTTTAGTCAACAATTGTTTTTCCTCTGTGTCAGTCGTCGACGTGCAAGAGCACCACGAAACATAGAACGTCCATAACTCTTAGTTCGTCATCTGTATAGAGTGTTTTCACGACGCAACATTAGTCGGCCATATTGGCAGCACTGAACGTAAACAATGCCACTAAACCAAACAACACACGTATATTTTGCTGATTATTGCTGTCATGTTTTGGGCTGTACATATCAGTCGGACACAGAATAACATTTAGAGTGCTATAGACTGCCAAAAGTTATAACAAATCAACAAGAAGAGTGCAAAAAACTGTCTGAGGAACAAAAAGCTTTTGTGGTTGAACTGAACCAGGATTTCCAGGGCAAAAATCTTGACAACATTCATGTTTGTTTTTATAATTTCCGGTCAGGTAGGCATCTTTACCACCTATTACCTCTAGTTTGTCAAAGTATTGTGCCCTTTCCTGCTTACTAAGTCCTTCTCTATATGATTCAGCAGCTTCCACATGTTTTTTTTAGTATTCACGTGGTTTATACAGCATAAATTTGCAGAACAACGTATTCAGTAGTACATTAACCATGCAATTCATGCTGTTGTTTACATCTGAGTATTGCCAATATGGCCACGCATCTGGGTCACTATCCAAATTGTGACGTAAGTGCAAACCCTCTATATTTTGGTTCAAATAAGTAAGGCTGGGCAAGTTGTCCTGTCTGTCGAAATCTTCAGACGTGTTAACAAAGATTGTTTTATGTACAGTGTGCGTTTTCTTCTGCTTGTAAACAAGGTTTAACGCTTTCAGGTTCTACGTCAGAACACAGACTCCTGCGTCAGCAGCACCACACATCATGTTAACTCAGTCTTTTGGTGAAAATGTCAGACTTTCTGATTTCTTCAGTCATGTAGATGGTCGATGCAAAAATGAAAATTCCAGAAGATATTCTGAAGAATGTTGGTAAACAAACATTTGCTGACAACAATTGACTTCCATAATATGACAACAAGTATTGAAATTAGTGGCGACCAACAGCTGTTTAGTTCCCTGCATTCTCCAAAATATCTTTTTTTGTGTTCAACAGAAGAAAGAAATTCATACATGTCTGGAACAACATGAGAGTATGTAAATGATGACAAAAATTTTATTTTTGGGTGTCACTGTCTCTTTAAGAAAAATACATAGTAAAAGAACTGGCCAAGGTATTTCCCTGCCAGCAGCCCAAGTTTCTGTTTGGAAAATGGATGGATTAATTTTTTTTAACGGAATGACCTCTACATATCTGCTGGAGAGAGTCTTGTGTTGCATTGAAAATCTATTTGTTTGCAGTTGATCACAACCATGAATTGTGACTGATTGGTGAACATGGCTATACTTGTGTCTCTGTCGTTTCCTAGACGGCTGCTCTGTTCGCAGTGAACTGTGACAGTGATTTACTATCACTGTCACAGCTGAAGCAGAAAGGTGTTTAGTCGATACATCTGATTAATGATTGCTGAATCGCAGTACAGGACACAGTACAGTTTTTTTAGCATTACAATATCTAGCAGCTTTAACACTTGTGTCTTGTACAGGATTTCACATTCAGAGTCCAGAATGTGTTTTAGTTTCAGGTGTGTATAATAATATTGTTGAGGATTCTCTAACAGACCCCTAATGGTAAAAACATCATTTAGTGGGTGAGAGAAAGATTTTATTTCCTAGTTTTGTGGGAATATCAGTAACACGGGATTAGTTGCTGCTGTTGTAGGTCACAGTGAACCAGTTTATCTTGCGATTGCTGGTATCACTTCCACCTTGCTATGTGGAGCTGACTCAGGTTTGTATAATCAGTAATCAGGCAGTGACAGCAGGCCCACATTTTACCCGGTCACAGCTCAGGTGGACCTGATTCAGGCATCGGCCATCAGATTAGCTCTGCCCTATCTAGATTTGTTACTGGTAGTCAAAAATTTTTGTTTTGTTAAGTTTGCGGGCAGGTTTAAATGAGAATATACTAGAGGGTTTTCATCTGGAGAGGCAGTGCCTCCTCAAAAATATTGATAGACAAAACAATCAGAAGTATAAAAATGAAAAATATAAGAAAAAATAGTGAATAAAACACTAATTTATTGTAGAGTAACGTTGTCCAACAGTGTGTTTATATTATTGTAGTTTTACATTTTATTTTATTTTTAGGTTAGTTTGTTTTAGTTTAAATGTGTTTAGTTTCAGTTTATTTAATATTCTGTTTCAGTATATAAAATTGCTAATTACAAATGTATTTTGAATTAATTTAAAATTAATGTAATGCTGTAATTTATAATTTCTCAACAATCCCATGTTGTTATGGCATTCTTAATGCAGGTGGGGTGTAAAGTCTCTTTCACATTAAAAATTATAAATATGAAGGTACTTATACAATAAATATATCAGTGACCACACAACACACAATTTTATTCTGTTTATTATAAGCACATGCAGCAGTTTTGTCACCTGCCGCTTTAAAGCAGGATGGATTCTGATTGGCTGTAAATGTTTTTATAGTTCATTAGCTGGAAAAAAACACTTGTGAAAGTGATTTCAACGATTGATATGACTGTATGTAATACATGATCGTTCATTTGACCCTATTAGTTCCACATGACTGCAAGCCATATAAACAATAATTTGCTTCCTCATTTTTGACATCCTCCACAATGCTGCTGGAATACACTAGGCGTAGCTGACATTTCACTCAGGCTATTATATGGTAATGTTGTACCACATGTCTCCCGTTGCTCTATTGTTTGGTGTCAGAAAGTGCCAAAGTGCACTTTAATGGTATGAACTACTGGCTGCACACTGCTACAGTCGTGTGAGTTTTTGTTCAGTCACTTGTCGGCCCTGTGCTGTTGCGTCAACTGCTGTATGAGTGCTTGTTGCTGATAATATAATTCAAAATATGTTATCAGTGTTAGGACAAGATATGATGGACACTTCTGCTGGCAGTTATGGGGTGTGTAACCCTTGCCAGCACACTTTGAGCAATTTTTATGGTTTACTGTAGTTTCTGTTCTTGTGATTGTGTTTCTAAAGTTCTTAAAGGGACAGTTCACCACATATGAAAGTTCTGTTGTTGTTTACTCATCCTCATGTTGTTCCAAAGCTGTATGCCTTTCTTTCTTGTTCAGAAGTTAAATAGAAGATATCTTGAACTGTATTTGTCCATGTAATCAAAACATCTTGGACCCCTTTCACTTCCATTGTAAGGACAAAAACAGTTCTTCTGTTTGTGATTCACAGACAAAAATATGTTTGAAGTTACATGCGTGTGAAAAAATGACAACAAAAAATAATGTTTGGGTAAAAACAAAACAAAAAAAGAATTAGTTAAAGGATTAGTTTGCTTCCAGTAATTTCCTAATAATTTACTCACCTGTCATCCAAAATTTTCATGTCTTTCTTTCTTCTGTCAAAGAGAATTTAAAGGAGAAGTCCACTTCCAGAACAACAGTTCACAAATAATTTACTCACCCCCTTGTCATCCAAGATGTTCATGTCTTTCTGTCTTCAGCCGTAAAGAAATTATGGTTTTTGAGGAAAGCATTTCAGGATTTTTCTTCATATAATGGACTTCAACTGTGCCCCCGATTTTGAACTTCCAAAATGTAGTTTAAATGCAGCTTCAAATGGCTCTAAATGATCCCAGCTGAGGAAGAAGGGTCTTATCTAGCAAAACGATCTGTCATTTTTTTCGGAAAATAAAAATGTGTATACTGTTTAAGCACAAAAGCTTGTGTGGCATAGGTTCTGGTATGCGCGTTCACATACTATTGAATCATTTTGAAAGGTCACGGCGAATGTAGGCGGAACTACAGACCCAGTGTTTACAAAGCGAACATGCGAAGACTAAGAAAGTGCAAGTAAGTCAAATGCTGTTTACAAACAAAAAGGTACGTGTCGGACAATTCTGAAGTTGTAGGAGAAAATAAGATGGAGTTTTTCGCCATACTCTGCCTTTTTTAGCCGGAGTAAACAGACGATGAACTTAGATGTGATTTGTAGTAGTGATGGGAAGTTTGGATCATTTTACCAACTCGGACCTTTGAGTTCAGCAAAATGAACGAGTCATTTCTTTAATTTTAGCAAAATCAGCATCACGTGACAGCCCCATATGATGAACTAAATACTCGAAAAACCCGAAGATTCGAAACAGGTGAACTAATTCCAGTACAGAACCTAATAGGATGTTGCACATGCGTGACTGAACGAATCACTCCCCGAGACGACTCGTTCTTCACGAGTCACATTAAAGATGCGTTCAAAATGAACAAATCATCCAAAAACGACCCATGGACGCATATCCGAGAGCCTGTGCTATGCAAAATTTTGTGCTTAAAAAGTATACAAATTTTTATTTTTAGAAAATGACAGATTGTTTCACTTGATAAGAACCTTCTTCCTCAGCTGGGATCGTTTAGAGCCATTTGAAGCTGCATTTAAACTTTTTGAAGTTCAAAATTGGGGGCACAATTGAAGTCCATTATATGAAGAAAAATCCTGAAATGTTTTCCTCAAAAACCATAATTTCTTTACGACTGAAGACAGAAAGACATGAACATCTTGGATGACAAGGGGGTGAGTAAATTATTTGTGAATTGTTGTTCTGGAAGTGGACTTCTCCTTTAAGGTTTTTGAGGAAAACACTTCAGGATTTTTCTCCATATAGTGGACTTCAATGGGAGTCAATGGGTTGAAGGTCCAAATTGTAGTTTCAATGCAGCTTCAAAGGGCTCTAAACAATCCCGCCAAGGAAAAAGGGTCTTACATAGCATAATAATGTCATTTTCTGAAAAAATGTACATTTATATACTTTTTAATCATAAATGCTTCTTTTGCACTAGTAATGTCTTCACGCATTACATAATCATGTTGGAAAAGTCATGCGTGGTTAGTTCTTCGTCTGTGAACTTCAGTTCAAAAATGTGAGGTAGGGCAAAAAATTCATGTCATTTTCTCCTCCAACATCAAAATTGTCTGACATCTTTGTTTGACCTTTTTTTGTAAAGGGCGTTTGACTTTCTTTGGACGTTCGCTTTGTAAACACTGGTTTGGTGCTTCCACCTACGTCAAACGTGACCTTTCCATATGTGACTACATAGTATGTGTGGTCGAGCTAGTGCAAGACAAGCATTTGTGGTTAAAAAGTTTATAAATTTATTATTATTATTATTTTTTTTTTTCAGAAAATGACCAATTGCTACGTAAGAGTCTTATTCCTTGGCTGGGATTGTGTAGAGACCTTCGAGGCTGCATTGAAACTGCAAAACTTAAACCATTAAAGTCCACTATATGGAGAAAAATCCTGAACTGTTTTCCTCAAAAACCTTAATTTCTTTTTGACTGAAGAAAGAAAGACAGTAAATTATCATGAAATTTTTATTCTGGAAATGAACTAATACTTTAAGTGAAGGTGTGCAGTTGTATGAAGAGAAGAAGGTTTGGCCCAACTGTCATAAATTCCTTAATTTAACACAGAGGATTAAGTGAAAGGTGCAGTAAAACTATTGCATAAGATCAAATGGTGAATACAATTAGACAAATCCAAACCAATCATGATAATGACCCAAGACATAATAGACAAAAACCTCTTGTTGGAACCTGACTTATGACAAAACTCAAGGTTAGTCTAAACACATGAGCTGGAATATTAATCTCAGTGTTGTAATTCTCTCATTCTCATTCTTGTCTGTTTTCCTGTCTGTTCTATTTTTTTTTAAGACAAATCAGAAAGTTATTTTAGGCTGAATCTTCATGGATTGACCCAGGAAAGATATAGCTCTGTAAATGTAGGTATGGAGGTCAGTTTTAAAAAGTGTCGTAAAGTTACAGGTTTTGTATTGCTGGTTATTGAAAGGGACAGTTTACCCAAAAATGAAAATTCTGTCATTAATTATTCTCCCTCATGTTGTTCCAAACCTGTAAGACCTAAGACCTTTGTTCATCTTCAGAACACAAATTAAGATATTTTTGATGAAGTTTGAGAGCTTACTGACCCTGCACAGACAGCAGCACAACTGACAGGTTCCAGGCCCAGAAGCACATCGAAATTGGCAAGAAAATAGTTGAATAAAGTTGTTATTGTTTTCTTTGTGCACAAAAAGTATTATTGTAGCTTCTAGGGCTGGACAGGAAAAAAACCTCTGATGTACTTTTTTATTTATTTATTTTTTTATCCTGTTAATACTTTCCTTTTAAAAACATAATATCACATATGTAGTCAGCACTATACATTGCGCTCGCGTCTTTTTGCAGCATCTCACACGTAAGTGGCAAGTTAAAAGAATTTAAACTTTTAAGCAGCACCGCTCATCAATGTCAGTTCCAAGACAGTGGACCAATCAGAAGACCCCAGAGGCGGGGCCATTCCTGAGCGCTGCATCTTGCAGTAAATAATCGTTCATTATTTATAATAGAGGCAAAATGTTTAATCATTTGAGATTTTGACTTTAGGTCAGGCTAAAATCTAAATCTCTCCCTAGTAACCTAGTGCCCTAGTAGCTTCATAACATTACAGTTGAACGACTGATGTCACATGGACTGTTTTAATGATGTTTTTACAATCTTTCTGGGTCTTGAACGTGTCAGTCGTGTTGCTGTTTATGCAGGATAAGCTCTCGGATTTTGTCAAAAATATCTTAATTTGTGTTCCAGAGATTAAAGAAGTCCACTTCCAGAACAACAATTTACATATAATGTACTCACCCCCGTGTCATCCAAGATGTTCATGTCTTTCTTGATTCAGTCGTAAAGAAATTCTGTTTTTTGAGGGAAAACATTTTAGGATTTTTCTCCTTAAACTGCAATTTGGAAGTTCAGACTCACGGGCACCATATCAGTCCATTATATGGAGAAAAATCCTGAAATGTTTTCCTCAAAAAACACAATTTCTTTACATCTGAAGAAAGAAAGACAGGAACATCTTGGATGACTAGAGGGTGAGTACATTATCTGTAAATTGTTGTTCTGGAAGTGGACTTCTGCTTTAACAAAGTTCTTACTGGTTTGGAATGACATGAGGGTGAGTAATTAATGACAGAAGTTTCTTGTTTGGGTGAACTAACACTGCTGGTTGCTGAATAGAGAATTCACACTGAAAAGGCAGGATGATTTGTTTGCTGATGATTTATTTCCATTTATTTCCTGTTTTCCAGGCTACGGCTCCATGAGGCTAAGGTGATTAAAGACAGGAGACATCATCTCCGCACTTACCCGAACTGCTTTGTGGCCAAGGAGATCGTTGATTGGCTAATAGAGCACAAAGAAGCATCTGACAGAGATACTGCCAACAAGATCATGCAGAAACTTCTTGACCAGAGCATCATTCACCATGGTGGGTTTGTCCACTACGTACTGTAATGGAATTCCTATATTTGGGGATGTTAAGGGATTGCTCACCCAAAATTGAACGTTCTATCATTACTTACTCATGTAATTCCAGACCTGTATGAAGATTGTCCTGACCGTTGTTTTCCATATAATTAAAGTTAATGGGGACTGAGGCTGTCAAGCTCCAAAAAATGAAAACAATGTCCATAAAGTGTATTAAAAATGTGGTCAATTAGAACTGTTGATTTAAGTCATTCTTCATTCTTCATCAGTTGTCTCCTGTGTACCATTTTTGTCCATTTTTGCGCTTCGGCAAAGGGGGAAGATCAGTGAATAACAGCTTAAATTTCAATTACTACTACAGTAACAAAGCCGTATTGACGCTTTCATGATATTTTAGGTTTTATTATATTTCGAAGCCTATATGGGCTATTCTACAGAACTGAGAAAGTTGCAAAAGTCTTTTTTCCAAAAAATTTGTATGTATGCAAACTGTATAATATCCAAGGTACACATTTCTAGTAAATATGCAGTTAATTCTCATATTGTATTTTCAGAAAGTTTTGGAATATTGTCCTCTCTCCAAATTTGTCACTGCCAAAGTAATAATAATGTAATTAGAAGGGTTATATTGACCTTTTAAGATTTTGCTTACATTTACATTGTAAATATATATTTTTTGCTATTTTATAACATTTTTTCAAAGGTAAATCAATAGCAATTACATTTTTAACAATATTTCAACTGTGATTTATGAGATTTGTTGTATTTTGAATCCATTTTTTTGTAAAAGGCAAAAAGTTGATCATAATGATTTCAAACTTAAGGATTCATTAGTTTGAAAATACATTGAACCAAACACTATCATAACATGTTAGCTGATAATTCAGTATACTTTGTTTTTGACAAAACATCCCATGTTTTGATAGTGGCAGCACATTTTCGGTAGTGAAAATAATATTTTGGTAAGAAACCACATTACACTAAAAAAATTTAACCCATATACTAAACCACTACTAACACATACTAGAATACAAAAAAATTGCATAACGGTACTAAAATTTTGTTAATTTGCCCCAAATATGAGGATTATGTGTTCCCTTTTGTCACTACCGAAAAAAAAGATGACATGTTTTGGTCCTAACTGTTTCAATTGGAATAACACCAAAAAAAACTGTCACTACTGAGTGACAATTTTGGATACTTTGGCAGTGTATGTACAAATCTACCCTATAATGTATAAATAAAATAAAATCCATGCAGTGGTTTTTAATTAATCTGTAAAAATAATATCCCTGTTTTCAAATCGAGCCATTCTCAGATGCCTGTTGGTGTGACGTCACACCAACAGAGGCCGCTCCCACGATAGTTGATTGACATGAGCGTCTTACCTCAGATCAGCTGTAACAGTCCAACCTCCATTGTTTCAATGCTGGAGCAGGGATGTAGGTTAGACAGTAATATCTCCGATTGAACGATTGAGGTGTTGTATTGCCGGATGTAATAATGAACGTAGTGGTCGTCATTTACTCCTGACATCTGAGCCACTGAAGATGCAGTAGATTAGGTGTGTTTGTGAAGGGAATACACCTCAAGATCTACATATATCCGTCTATGTTCACGCAAATCATTCGTGATCCATCTTTACCTACAGCAGAAGTGAGTATAAGCAGTTTATTATGAATTTCTGCAATCACCTTTCCTAATAATGTGCTAGTTAGCAAGTTTAGCGGCTAAATGCGGCTAAAGTAAACAGACTCATCACTCCACAGAGAGAAGAAAGGGGCGGGGTGAGCAGAGCTCATTAACATTTAAATGAACAATCCATTAGAATGGAATGATTTTTGCAGAGCTAAAAGGTAAAAAGGGTGTTGTTTTACACAACCATTGAGAATTTTTAACCAAAGTATATTATAGGCTTTTCATTAAGACCCTAAAGAATCATATCAACTTGTGGAAAATGGGCATTTGATGACCCCTTTAAGAACAACAATGGAAAAAATACAGTAATTATTTCAATATCACTTACATAAGTTGAAATTTAGGGGTTAGTGTTCGGGACAGCCACCTCCCAATTGAAAGTACCCAATAAAATGATGATTTTAAATATATTAAGCTTACTAATATTTTAAATGTTGTGGGTTTCAATAGATTATAAAATGATCTTAGTAAACATGAGTTTGAATTCTGCTTTTTAAATGTGTTTTTTGGTTGTGGGCCAGCAGTTTGCACCAATTCTGTAGAATGACCTATATAGGCCAAGTCCCCATTCACTTTCATTATATGAAAAAGAGCAGCAGGGTAAATGCTGACAGAATCTTTGGGTTAATGTTCCCTTTAATACTTGATGTGCAAAAGTACGACAAAACATGATCTCTGTTACACTGTCGATGAATCTAGTTTGATCTTTAAACCATTGTTTGTTGCAGTGTCTTTCTGTGTATTGTTAACTTTTCAGCTGCACTTAACTTACAACAAACCTGTTTTTAATCTGTTTGTCCTCACAGTTTGTGATGAGCACAAGGAGTTCAAAGATATGAAGCTGTTCTACCGTTTCAGAAAGGATGACGGCACCTTTCCATTGGACAGCGAAGCCAAAGTTTTTATGAGAGGCCAACGGATATATGAGAAGTAAGCGCTTTCATACATCATTCAAATTCTGAGAGGTTATTGCATTATTAATAGTTTACTGTTTTTATTTGATGTCCATTTGTTAAACATTAACATTATCATGTTTTCCTCTTCTTCTCATTCATTATTGAGGTTGAGAGGTTGTTAAAGACCATGCAAGGTAGTTTCTCCTTTCTACTCTTCCTCTCTAGGATGTGATTGTGTTGTTGTTCATGTGTGACACTAGTCTGTACATATTGATCTTGAACATTTGGAGCCTGTCCGGTAAATGAACAGTGTCCATAGAAACACAGGTTTCAAGCCGATCAAGCATGCTGTGCTCCAGCTGGATACATTTAGAAGTAGCTGCTTTACCTGCAAGTTGTTGCTTCGCTCATGTAGCTCAGCACAAAACCACACTCGCTATATATTTACTGTAAAGAGAGAAAGTACTTCCTTTTGGTTTACTGTTAGTGAACAATTTTTTTTTTTAGTTTATTTAATTTCATTTTATATTATTAGTTCTCCAGTCTGGTTTTGTCTTGAACTTGTACTGCCTCTATATTTTTAAATAATAATAATAATAATAATAATAATAAAAATATTATATATATATATATATATATATATAATTTTATTTTATTTATTTATTTATTTTTTTAGTAATTTTTAGCATGTTGTGAAACAGAAATTGCTAGTGAATTTCACAAATAGTTAAAAATTGGCAGGTAACATTAAATTAAATATGATGTTTTGAATTGGAAAAACGAAATAGTAATTAAATTAAATTGATTTCTAAAGTCATTTAGTCATTAGTAACATATTTAAGAAATAAATAATTTTGATAGTATTTTTTTTGTTTAGTTGATTTAATAATTATTTTATTTTATTAGTTCTCCAGTCTTTGAATTACCACATTGAATTAAACGTGATGTTTTGAAGTAGAAGAACTAAAATATTAATTTTTAAATTAAATTACTTTTAAAGTAATTTAGTCGTTATTAACATTTTTAAGTAATAAATAATTTTGATAGTTTAGTTGATCTTTATCTTAAACCTTTTCTGTCTTGACCTTTGTATTAAAAAAATAATAATGATAATAATTTTTTGCATGTAGTGTACACTGAAAAAATTGGTAGTAAAACAGAAATTGCTAGTAACTTTCACAAATAGTTACAAAAAATGGCAAATAACTCATTGAATTAAACATGATGTTTTGAAGTAGAAAAACTAAAATAGTAATTTTTAAATTAAATTAATTTCTAAAATAATTCAGTCATTAGTAACATTTAAGTAACAAGTGGTTTTGTTAGTGTGTTTTTTTTTTTGATTTAATATTTATTTTATTTTATTAGTTGTCCAGTCTTGTTTTTATCTTGAATATTCTATCTTGATCTTGGTATTTAAAAAACTAAAATCATAATAATAATAATCATTTTTAGCATGTTGTGTACACTGAAAAAAAAAGGTGATAAAATAAACTGGCAAGTAACAAATTGAATTAAACATGATGTTTTAAAGTACCAAAGCTAAAATATTATTTTTAAAATAAAATTAATTTCTAAAATAATTTAGTCATTAGTAACATATTTAAATAATAAGTAATTCTTCAAGGCTAAGGAACTTCCGAATATTTATTTTGTAAATATAGATGCTGCATTTTATTCAGTATGTAAGCCTTCAGTTTACCTGGTCTTCCCTGGGTTGCATGTAGTGTAATACTGAAGTAGTGAACTATTAAAGCAAGGTTAATCTGAGCCATGAATGGTTTACCCATCTTGCAATAGCAGCTTGTGTTTGCTCTGCGATTATGAGCAGGATGAGGTCGAGGTAGCAGCATGCAGTCTCTCTGTCCTGCTGCACTGTAGACGTTCCTCTGCGGGCCGTCCCGCTCTTGCATAACAGGAAGATGAAGTCCAGCGGGAGACATCTGTCACACAAACCACCAGTGTGCTTTTATATAATCACCATGGACACATTTATGCTTGTGGTCAGTATTTGCAGACTTTGCTTTTAGGAAAGCTTGTTTGGTTCGCCTCGCATTATTGCTGAAGAGTCTGCTGATGGAGCATAAATATAAAATGTTTTTGAGAATCTGTGAAGTACTCCGTCCAACAACGGGTCAACAACTACATGCGAAAATGGCCAGGAATGTTTTGCGATCTGTTTCTAAGCAACAGTGATTAGCCTTTGTTAACTACCTCGCTATTTTCTATGCTTCCTGATGTTGTGGAGATTTTAAAAAGGGCTGTTTGCCAGTTTTCTCAGTATACAGCATCTATACTGTGGGCTTGGGTTACTAAGCCAAATGTAAAAAGAGCCATATGGCCTCTTAAATAGCTTCAAGAACTTCCTGTTTCGATGTTTGTTCAGATTGTTCCCTTTTGTCCTAATGGGGATCTTATGTTGTAATAGTTGTTAAAAACATCTATTAGCATCTGGTTCCCTTTACTTCTAGACGTGCACCTAGAATTCCACTGTAGAAATGCATGCAGAAAAAAAATAAACAAACATCTTACCCTGGACCACAAAACCAGTCATAAGGTTCAATTTTCTGATTTATACATCACATGAAAGCTGAATAAATAAACTTTCCATTGGTGCATTTGTTAGGGTAGGACAATATTTGGCTGAGATGCAACTATTTGAAAATCTGGAATCTGATGGTTTAAAAAAATCAAAATATTGAGAAAATCTCCTTTAAAGTTGTCCAGATGAAGTTCTTAGCAATGCATATTACTAATCAAACATTAGGTTTTGATATATTTACAGTAGGACATTTACAAAATATCTTCATGTAACATGATCTTTAAGTAATATCCTAATCATTTTTGTCATAAAAGAAAAATCCATAATTTTGACCCATACACTATATTGTTCGCTTTTGCTACAAATATACCCGTGCTACTCATGACTGGTTTT